>CAUYLG010036775.1:0-123882 GCA_963573385.1 Cacajao melanocephalus
TGGCATAAAAGTGGTTTTTAATACCCATTTTCAGACTGCATTCTAGCCTGGGCAATAGAACAAGAATCCCGTTCTCTCTCCCTCTTTCTCTTCCTCTTTCTTTCTCTCTCACATTCTTTTTTTTTCTTTCTTTCACTCTCAGTTTCTTTCCTCTCTTTTTCTTTCTTTCAAAAAAAAATTAATAAATATAGGTAACAAATATAGATACACAAAAACAACAAATACATAACAGAGTCACAAAGAATTTACTTTAAAAACAAACAAAAATGTCACATTTTTACCGGCAAATTTAGTATATATTGCTTGGATTTGGGTCATTCTCAAAGCTGCAATGTACATTTATATGTTCTATCATTTACAATGTTTTTTTCTTCCTTTAATTTTCACTATAATCTTTTGGGCATTTTAGCATTCTCAGGTATTGAATGAAGTGAGGAAACCAACATTCTTCAAGTGTAAATAACTAATTCAAGATCTCATGACCAGAGAGCAGAGAAAGAGTGTGATTCCAAGATTTCAACTGCAATTTATGGCTTTTTCTCATGATTTCATGTTGCTACTCTCATCACTCTCATTACGTAGTCTTTAATTAAAACTTGCAGAAATCACTTTATAACATACAATATTTGAAAATAGGCAGATGAAACACAAATTGTAAAAAAAAAAAAAAAGTAAGAATATAAGCTTTCATTATCTGTGTAATATAGCAATGCCAAAAATGTACAGGTTGTTTCCAGGCACTGCTGTCAGGGTTGAAGTCAAGTAAAACAAGAATTACTTAATACAGGGAAAAAAAGGCTAAAAGTATTTGATGCACTAAGATAAATAAATTTAAAATGTCAAAGTTCATAATCTGTATTCTCCAGCAATGTAAACTGAGGCCAAAATAACAGATCTGTTGAGATTTTATTAAGTATTATGATTTATACAGAATAATTAAAACATTGTGTGTGTGTAATATATAGACACTCATTGTCCTGCCATTCTAACACAAGCATCTGAGATTAGTCAATGAATAGTCAATCTCCAGTGGTTCAGCATTACTGCATTAGTAATAGTAATAATAGAGCAATAAGGTTTATTAAGCAATTATTACATTGCAGATATTTAGAAATAGATTTATATATATATATATATATTTATATATAGATGTTCCTCAAATTACATGAGGTTATGTCCAGATAAACCCATTCAAAATGGAAAACATTATTAAATTAGCTTGTTTTCAATTTAGGATGGGTTTTTCTGGAGGTAACTCTGTTGTAAATCAATGACTGTAACAAATGTGTATTGCTTTTGCATCATTGTAAAGTTGAAAATTTTTAAATTGAATCATGTTTAGTTGGGGACTGTGTGTGTGTGTGTATGTGTGTGTGTGTGTGTGTGTGTGTGTTCTTAAAAACAACTCTTTATTAGGTGTCATGGTCTCCATTTTTTAAAATAAGAAAATGAGGCTTAGATATTTGCCCAAGCTTACAGATCCAGGCAATAAGGAGTCAAGATTAAAGTCACCAGGTGGGACTGACCATAAACCCATGCCCTTAACTATACTGCCTACAGTTTGATAGAGGATAGTTGAACTGTGATCTAAACTCAGCACACATGCCATCAGCAAGTTTTCTTCCAGTTGATAATATCTCCAATTGAAATTTTAAAAATCTGTTGTTAAATTGCCTGTCTCCTAGAATAGCCTTAGATGCAGGTATCATTATGTCATTTCCTAGTTAGTATTGACAGTCTAAAGGGAGGTGAAGGTAATAATAGCTCCATTATTGAAAAAACATGCATAGGTTATGTGAATACCATTTAGAATGACTAATTCACGTAGTCCTGGCAATTTTTGCTTTTTTACAATTTTCAAAGTGCTGTTCCGCTATAAAAGAAAAAGAAAAAAAAGTTGCTCTAAAACGAAAATTCAAATTACAAAATTAGCTGAGTAATTGGAAGACAGAAAGACAGAGTTTGCATTATGTTAATGAAACTATGGTCCTTTAATGTGACATTTTACTGAAAAATCACTAGCCTAATTCTGCAAGTGGAAAATAGAAAGGGATTTAAAATAGAAATAATATGTTTCCATGGAAGTAAAAAGAAAAAATGTACAAGATCGACAGAATAAAAAATAAAGGCAGATGGGAAGTAAATTAACCTGCAGTTTCATTGCAGCATGATAAAGGGAAATAGAAACGAAAGTTGTATTCAATGTTTCATTCCAGATTGTGAGGAAATATTCTGGCTGTAATTGCTCTTAAGGTGATCTGTTACCAGTAATGAGATGATTATATTTAGACTATAAATTTGAAGTAGAATGAATCACTGTTTCAGTTAATCATCAGTGAAATGTTCACTCATGTAAGAGTCACAAAGAAAGGTTCAAAACATATCTTGTAGAATATTAAATAACTACATTTATCCAGAAGTTTAGTTTGCTTTTTTTAAATTTTAATTTAATTTTTATCTGCTCTTCTAGGGTTTCTGAGTTTAGTTTACTTTTAAAATAAGTTTTTTGACAATCTGGCTATAACGTCTGTAATACTTAGTGATATATTTTAAGAAAAATAATGTTTATCATTTAGTCAACCTTCAAAAGAATCTTGAACACAAGTGAATATTTTGGGCTAAAAAAACTCAAATATAATTTTGTATCAATAGACAAACCACCTTTTTCTAATTTCCATCTTTTGGTAAAATATTTCAAGATCAGGATCTGATGTACCGATCTGGGCCAAATCACAAAGAACACTCTCCCCTTTCTGCACCATTCAAGCCCCTGCTTGACTTGAGCCCACCAAACTTCCAGCAGGCATTTTGCTGCTTTTATTTCAATCAACTGTAAAATCCCTCTTATCCCCAGGGTTCAAGGAGACACTCCATTTGAGAGTTTTTCCTATTGCAAAGACCTGAATAAAGTACTCATTCCCTTGCAGTTTGAGTCTTAGAGAATTTTTGAGAGTTCAACACAAGTTTTTAAAATGACATCTCTTAAAATAAATATAATACCATAACATACAGTCTTTTGCACTAATGAAACAGAATTCTAAGGTAGCTATGTATTTTCATATATATTATCATGAAAATTAAATAAAAACTGTAGAAATTCGAATGTTGAAAGAAAAATTGTATCTATGGTACAATATTAATTCATTTTAATTGCAAAAACCGCAATTTCTTTTGCACCGACATAATACCTAGACAAAATGGGGAAAGATTTCCCAGTTGTGCATAACAAAATTAAAGTGTTTGTCCATTTGTATTTCAACATTATAAATTCAAGGTGAAACTTCACTCACAATGAATAGAAATTCTTTTTTCTAAAAAGATTATATAATTATTCCTATGGAAACAATAAAATGATATTTTATACTTATTCACAGATGGTAACTAAACATTAATAATATTCTCATATGTTCTTCCTCATTAAAAAATCATACTTAAAGTTAATGTGACTGTATTCAATCAAATCTGTTTCTGAAACTAAAAGGCAAAGTCTTGTCTCTTCTGTTATTCCACTCAAATTGTTAAGGAATTAACAAACATATTATCAGGTCTGGAGTTTAATTTTTATGCTACTTATAAGCTAATGTGACCCTGTACTTTTTATGGATGCTGCCTAAGACCTGAGACTCCTGGGTCAGAGACAGACTGTTACTCATAGTACAGCAAGCAATGTGAGTATTCACATATTTATATCAGTTACCTTTGCCCCTGCAGTCTGTGGGGAAGACAATCTGTTCAGTGTTATACACACAATGGGTTTGTACTACAGTGAAGCATACTGAGCTTGGGGAACCCACAACTTGAATAGCAAGTTAAGTGTCTTAGTTCATGGGAGTTAGTTCAACAAAGATATCATAGACTGGTAGCTTAAACAATACACATTTCTCTCTCACATTTCTGGAGTTTGGGAATCCAAGATCAAAGCACCAGCAGATTATATGTCTGGTAAAGCCCTAAATTCAAAGATAGTCATTTTCTCACAGTGCCGTCACACGGCCAAAGAGGTGAGAGAGCTCCCTTGGTTCTCTCATTTATAAGGGTTCCACTTTCATGACGCCATCACCTCCCAGTGGCTCCACCCCCTAAAACCATCACACTGGGAGTGAAGTTTTCAACATATAGATTTTAGAAGGACATGAACGTTAGCCCGTAATAGTAAGCAAGCCTGCTCTTGTTCAGACAAGATGTAACCTCATCTCTCAAGATTCGCAGTTGAATAAAAATTCCTGACAAATTGTCTGAATAAGAGCTTGCAGCCACTGCACAGCCAGCCAGATGTACAGAAGAACAAAAGGCCCAAGACAGACTGCTTCTAGGAACCGTCTCTTCAAACGCAGATCAGACAATAGAAAAGAACCAAGAAAGAGAGAGATCTTGATAAACTAAGCCTAAGCCCTACCCTCAACAAGTAAGCTGTTCTATCTGCACCCTCCATGCTCAAGCACTCCAGCCAGCCATTCTCGTCTCCTTTCACAAGAATGCCTTCTCTTCAGTCTCTAAATATTTCCTTCTCATCATTCCGGCCTCAGTCTATATGTAACCTCCTTATAAGGCACATTCCTTACCTCTCCATTTAAATTGGTTACCCTGTGTTCATTACACTCTCATCTTAGCAATCACTCAATTTTCTTAAGAGGACTTTTCATAATACAAAATATGCATATTTATGTGTATTCATTGGTCTTTTTTTTTTTAATCTATCTCTTTCACAAGGCTCTAAGCTTCAAATTGCAAAAATTATGATGTCTCATTCACCTTTGTAGCTCCACCACTAGTGTTTCCTGGAGACACAGTAGGTCCTCAATAGGTAGTGAATAAATGAAAGAAGCAATACAAAGTTTTAATCCATGTGTACATCTAGAATCAAATAAAAATTAAGCTAATAACTTAAACTTATAAAAAATAATCAAGATAAAAAAACAATCAAGGTCAAAACATACCCTGCCTTCTTCAATGTTACTTCGTGTAGAGAAGTAATGAAAAGCCTGAGGTTCTTTCTAAAATGGATGTTAAAAAACGCTTCACAGCCTTTCAATAAAAATATATTCCAGGGTACCCTCTGACTGGATGTATTACACTTAGTTGAGTGCAGTCCACTTAGAGGATTGCTTTTAACATAGAATGAAGTCCCAAACAGGCAATATTCTCTTTAATTAAAATGTGGGAAGACTATTGAGGTAGGATTCAGAAGTCCTGGGTTTTAGTCGCTTCTTCTTTACTAGCTCGTTGTGGAGCAAGTTATTTAACTGCTTTAATACCGTTTCTTAATATTTAAAATGTAGATATCAATAGGTTCTTTATTCACTTTTAAGCTTTTTTTTCCCACAGATAGCATTTAATTTCAGGTATATTATCTCACAATTTGTTCATCAAAGCCATCAGGGAAATAGCATGCACCTAGTTAGTGTAATTTTTCATATTCTTAGGGTATTGTTTTTAATCAGGAGAATTACTTAAAAGTGCATTCAAACATTTATGTATATTTATTTTCCAATCACCTACAATTATTATATTAACTGCTTATTTTGTTCCAACTTTTGTGTTAGATGTTGGGGACAAAACAATGAACAAAATTGGCATGGCCTCTGTTGTCTTAGAGAGATCTGGAATCACAGTATAATCTCACATCCATATCTACATCGCACTAAAAAAATTATCCTTTGTTTCCAGGCACAGTGGCTCACTCCTGTAATCCCAGAACTTTAGGAGACTAAGGCAGGTGGATCACCTGAGGTTAGGATGTCAAGACCAGCCTAGCCAACATGGTGGAAACCCATCTCTACTAAAAATAAAAAAATTAGCTGGGGATTGTAGTGCACACCTGTAATTCCAGCTACTCAGGAAGCTGAGACAGGAGAATTGTTTGAACCTGGGAGGTTGCAGTGAACAGATATGGCACCACTGCTCTTCAGCCTGGGTGACAGAGCAAGATTCCTCCTCGGAGAATTGATTTTTCCTCGGAAAATACAATAATGATAATAAATAAATTATCCTTTGTCTATCTATAGTTACATGGTACCATATAACTATAACTCATGTTACCTGGTACCATAACAACAAACCATTGCTTTTAACAGTGATAAAAACAAAGGACTGAAGCTACATGTGGGTAGGGATTTCAGACCTACATCAAAAAACATATATCAATTAATAGTTGGAATGACAGGAAATTGCCATTTCTGTAAGCCATAAATGATTGGATACTATAAGTTTCACATGGTTTGTTCAATCATTAATTTTCTTCAAATGGAATAAAGTTGGTGTCAACCTGTGATCTTCATTATACTTACAAAGTCCAAGGAAATGATGGGCATGGTGGCTGACACCTGTAATTCTAGCACTTTGGAATGCTGAGGTGGGTGGATCTTCTGAGGTCAGGAGTTCGAGACCAGCCTGGCCAACATGGTGAAACCCCCATCTCTACTAAAACTACAAAAGTTAACTGGGCATGGTGGCACATGCCTGTAATCCCAGTTACTTGGGAGCCTGAAGCAGGAGAATCACTTGAACCTGGGAAGCAGAGCTTGCAGTGAGCTAAGATTGTACCACTGCACTCCAGCCTGGGTGACAGAGTGAGACTCTAACTCAAAACAAAATGAAACAAAACAAAACAAAAAAAACAAAGGACATAATATCAGGCTAATACCTATGGGTTACTTAAAAGACTTTTGAAGTATCTTTCATTACAGGATCCCAAGTGAAAAAGCATTCATCTTTTAATACAGAATATGGCTTCGTGCAAGAAGATAGGAAACATTTTGGAATGTGTTCTCAATTACTTGAGAATTGAGTATGAACTACTATAAATTCCATGAGATTTAGCATATGAAACGTGATCACTAACAGTAAAATCCACTTTAGTAAGAAGAATAAATATATGACTATATGTATAACTATTTACCATTCTAATTAAGAATAACAGAGCTTTTTAGATTCTTAGAAACACAATTGATGACCTGCAAAATAACCTCATATTAGGTTTATATTGATCCAGGTCTATTGGCGTGGGTCAAATCCTCATATAATAAAGTTATTGTTATCAGCCTTAAGTTTTAAAAAAAAGATAAAATGTTTTCGTTGTAACTATAATGGCTAATTTTTCAGTTTCTGGCAGTTTCCTTATTCCCTTCTTCAGGTCATAGTAAGACTGTCTTACGCCACAGGTAGCATGTGACATGGGCCCGACCCTCATCTAGTTGAACCATCTGAAGCTGCCTGTATTTGACCATTTGAACCTACAGAAACAGAAGTCACATATGGTTCAAATCAGTAATTTTTCAACCCAAGCAACTGTGATTTGTCCAAGATGTGAGTTTATAAATGAAAACAGGGCTAATCAAAAGTCTTTCCTAGATTACTCTTTGTTAGCTCCATGAGGGACAGGCTCATTGCTAGAGTTACTAAGTTGATGGTTTGGGTAGCTATGATCCTTGCTACATGCCTAGAGCCTTGCCAATCTGGAGAAAAAGGCCAGTGTAGGGAAGAGATGCAGGGAAGGACACAGACACATACAGAAAAAAAAATCTACAAAGCACCGACTCTTCATATTCAGTACCTAAGGCCTTAGATATCCCTTTCATTCTGAATACTAGCCTGTATCATTCATTGCAACATCATGGGTACATAAATTCTTTGAGCTAGTCTGATTGTGTTTGCTATTACTTGCAACTGAAAGAATCTAGACTAAGAGAAAGGCAGAAATGTTTATGAAAAAGCATGACAAGTGCAAAGAATGAGGACGAAACAAATTCTAATTTAAGATCTTTCTCTATGTGGTAAGAAAATAAATTGGGACAATTAACACAGCGGGAGTCATTGGATAGAAGAGTTGTTTTTTTTCCCTCCCTCAGGAGAAAATTGCAAAATGGATCTGAAAGTATAAAGGTTAATCAACTCAACCCAAATTTGTGTTGAAGGAACAAATATTTGACATAATTAACTAATTAATTGAAATAAGTTAAATAATTAATTAGATTTGTCCTAACACTTGGAAAAATATCACTACATGCTGACATTTTTGGAAAAAAAGTTTGATGGTTAATTATTGTACATGGGCTGGGCATAATCTGATGTGAAGTAGAAATGAGAAGAAAGGAAGATATTCTAGCCAAATTATAACACATGAATAAACAGACAAGGGTGACATTTCGAAGAGACCTTAAAGGCACTAAGGTCTGCTAAACCAATATAAATTGTGAAATGTGGTAGGAAGAGCTGAAAGAAGAGCCAAAATTATAAAAAGTCGTCTCATAGCATCAATCTGGAGAAAATGCAGCTAACTAAACTTTGCAGTCCTTGTTCCTGTATTCTCATCCATGGCTCTATCTAGAAGGGCTATATTTACAAAGGTCACATCTTTATATGTCCTACACCGTCAAAGATTAGCAATAAAGATATGGAAATGTAACTTTATTTACATCTATATTTTATTTTATTGGTATATGATTATGAATATTGGTATAAGTATGTAGCTTTATGTAGAATAGAGAGAGAGAGAGAGAGACAGAGAAACAGACGCAGAGAGAGAAACCGAGGAGACAGAGAAAGATCAGAAATTGCACCTTGCTTTCAAGTTCCCTTCCTTGGTGATAAATCCTTCTATTTTTTGTTTAACATCTGAGGATACTTATTTTACTTATCAAATGATGTCAGAGTGGCTTAGTAAGTGTTAGGAGATGTGATTCAGAAAGCAACACACAAGGTCCATGAAAGCCTGAATCTGAACTTGTTACAAGCTGAGGAGAAAATTGAAGTCATAAAGATAATGATCGATAGATGTGCCACCATTCTAATTAAGAACACCAGAGTCTGTCAGATGTTTGGAAATAGAATTGATGACCTGAAAAATAACCTCGGATTAGAATATATCAGTTTTGTGTTGCACCAGGGACTACTGAGATGGCAGTGTCGGCTGAAATATTCTTTCAACAGTGGATTATAAAAGTATAGGAAATGGATAAGTTTGACCACTTTCAACAATATATCATGGCATTCAACATAAACTAGGACAGGCACACAAATGTTTGTACATATGTAGGTAGACAGAATTAGAAACAAGGTCTGTTGAAACTAACATTCTTCCATTTAAAAAGTTTGTCATTCCAAGTGATGATTTCACTCTGATGAAATTATTCACTTGTTATGAGTAAGAGTGGGAGAATATTTTAGAGATAGCTACTTTCTTCCATCTGATGTAAAGCATTATGGAATTCAGATTTATGCTATGTTTTGAACATAACTTGCAGTAATTTTGGGCTGCTGTTTCCACTATATGGAGACCTTTAAATAAAAGGGTATGTCAGTGGATACTGCCATTAGCATTCTTAGTAATTCACTGTAAGTGGTTACAGCATTTAAATTTACCTTTTAAGCAAAAAGATATTTGTTTCCTTATAATTCAAGTACTGCATAAGCTGACAACCTCTTTTGTGAAATTCAGAACAGAAATTTGCTAGCTTGTGACTTTCTTAATGGAAACTACCATTTAAGCCTCAGTTTTTCAGATATTTAATATTTCCTTTCCTTGCTATTTTGGTTCCTTATCAATGGAACTTACTCTAAGTATATTCCAAATCCACCCATAGGGAAGGTTGAAAAGAAATATTTAGATCTCTGCATTCCATAAATTGTTAAGTTTGGATATTTTTAGGTTAATGTTAATGAATTTAAATTTCATAATACATTGTTTATGCAAGAAGAGTTACAGAAACGTATTCTCAAAAGTAATTGCAAAATGAAAGACTTTTATGAGGCAAATGCTCTTCTAAGCCTTTCACTTCATATCCCAAATTACTTACTTCTCCACATCTGCTGTCATTCTCTTTGTTTTTCCCCCAGCAGAGGGTGCAAAATAGTAAACCTTGAAACTGCTGCAAAAACTTGCGTCACAATCACGGTGATTTGAAAACCCAAAAGGAAAAAAAAATCGGTAACTGTTCGTGGAGACAGATTTGTTATTAGGAAGAAGGCTAATTAACATTACCTTTCTGAGTAGAGGGCCATGATTATTAGCAATCATTGAGGAGGCAATTTCACTTGGGGAATTTGCAAAACCTGGGTCATAATAAGAACAAACTACACATGAAAGAACCTAATCTTAGATTTTTTAAGGATAGCACAGCAATATTCTGGTATCAATAAATGTATACAATTTTATTTTAAATGTAGTAAAAACACAGCTCTACAAGCATTATTTCAAGAGATCTTCACATGTGATTTAAAGTAGAATCTTCCTTAGATATTTTGGACACAGACCACAAATAAATCCTAGAACAGCAATGACTAAATTAAACCATCCAACTCTAGGACATTTATTTCTTTCACACGTCTTCTTTGTACCCTGATATGGCAGATTGAAATGTTCTTGACAGTTCTTTACCCTTACCTGTATCTATACCTTTTGTCACAAGACATTTCAGTTCTTCTCACAGATTCAAAGTGTACCCTTACCCACCCCATTGACTTTAGGCTTAGTTATTTTGCTTTTCTACCCCCACCAACTGGATGCTAGTATCATGATGCAAACAAAGGTGTGAAATAGGTTTACGTCCTAGAATTTGCTGTTTTGCTCCTCAGCCATCACCATAAGAAAAGTTTCCCTCGGTCATTACTGCAACTTCAGCTCAGTCCTCATAGTCAATGTATATGGTACAGACTGAGTCATATCTCTGATAAGGAGACCAGCCCAGCCAGACCCAAACGGGGAAGCACAGCTGTCCAGCCAAGCCAGTAGGACCAGTTGAACCACAGACATATGAGCATGAATAAATCGTTATTTTTAAGCAACCAAGTATTGGGGCAATTTGTTATAAGTGTTAACATGGTGATAGTTAATCACTATGCCAGAATCCATTCTTCCTCCAGGGTACTTGTTTTACAGTCAACTCATTGTTTCCTTCACTTCTTATTATAAAAAGTAATTATGGAACAGGCACAGTGGCTCACACCTGTAATCCCAACACTTTGAGAGGCCAAGAGAGGAGGATCATTGAAGCAAGGCGTTTGAAACCAGCCTGAGCAATAAAGCAAGACCCTGTTTCTACATACACACAGACACACAGACACACACACACACATACACACACACACACACAGAATTACGGACTGAAATTTATAATCTAGGCCCTGAGGATACAAATAAAAATAGTTCTTGCCTTTTGAAGGGCACAGAATAAGAAAACGTAGCAGGCACATGTACTGATAAATGCAATGCAATAGAAGCATACATATGGAAGAGTAAAAGAGCCACAGACAATGCGGCTAATTCTATCTGATTGAGGGTTAGAGAGCGTTGCTAAGGCCAATTTCTTAGAGAGTGAGGGGGCACAGGACAGGCAACAAAAGCAATCCCAAGACCCAAACAAAACAAATATCACGAAGGACAACTTATTTTATCAGACAGATTTCCTGAAAGGTAGGGAAAAAACACCGGATCACTGCTGAATGAACAAAATGTTCCCTGCTGGATAAACAAAACAAACTCACAAAAAAATGATTCAAAAGTACGAGGGCAAAAGATGTTGAATCCACTTACCTGAGGGTAGCTCTGCGTCTTTGCATATGCCTTGAGTGAAGAGTTAACCCCAGGTTGTTCTCATTTCTGATTTCAAGAACAAGATGATAGTAATCATTATTATTATATTATAAAGACTCATGTTGATTGGGGAATCACTATGTCCCATACACTATTCTAAATACTTACATACATTAATTAATGTAATCCTCATGCCAGTAATGTATTTACCATTATTATCCCCATTTTAAAGCTAAGGAAACAGAGGTTCAAAAAGGTTAATGATCAGGTCTGACTATAGAGCCTGGCTCTTCATTACTGTAATCTACTAGGATCTATTACCATAAAGCTATAAATATCAGAGAGACATTTTGCAGTAGAACCTATTGTATTGCTAACAAGCTCCCAAATGATGCTAATGCTACTGGTCTTCAGGCAAAAGTTTAAGGAACAAGGGTCTAGAAGACACCAGATAATGCCTATACTGCCCTTCCAGCTTTCCTGGGTGGCCATGACTTGTGGGAAACAGGCACGGGCTAGACTCCAAAAATTCTTCGACATCAAAAACTTGCCTTTGCATTCTATTTTCTGTTGGGGAAATCCACTGCTTAGCAGAACCATAGCTTTAGGAAATAGCCTTTGGATAAGTCAATGGGGTAGGCAACCAGGGGGCTATTCAGACTTTCCTGTTTGACCACTGCACAGCAGTGAAGGTCTGAGATGCTTAATTCAAATGAGAAGCCCAAGGGATTGGAACAATTAGCTTACCATCTGCTCTTTGTGATGTTCAATACATGACTAAACCTGTGTTGAATATATGATTAAACATCTCAGAGAGGCCACAGCCAGTAAAACTCTGAGGCTGAATTTAAGCCTCTACCTTAACACAGGCCCAGTCTCCCCAGTGACAACTGTCTTTGACAATGAGAGTTGATTTCAAGCCTGTGTTTTGGACTCAGAAGTCGTAGAAAGATTGCTTGAAAGTCTTACACGGTTAACTGAAGTCTTTCAGGAGTTTGACTATGCCTCCCTAAGACATGACTGAAACTCACGACTTCCAGTTAGGCAAAGAATCTCCATTGCCACTCCCTTGGGTGCATGGTAAATAAAATCAGGGAGGACTTGATTTCAGGGTTTTGGGGGAGGGGGGAAATTGAGAAAACAAGACAGGAAATGTAGGCTGTGGCTTCTGATGGATGCCTACTTTTCATCTACAGGATCTTACTTTTCCCATGAGTATCACAGTTCATAATTTTCAGGTAGAGTTGATTGCATGACTAGTTCCAAGGGTGAGAATATGGCTCAAGTCTGTCAGTCAGGACATCATCCTCCTCCAATTGCAGAGGCTGGCTCAAGGATAGGTAGGTAACTCAAAGTAGATCAATGAGTGCATCAAAATATTCTTCTGGAACTTATATTGAAAATATTTTCATTAAAAGCAATCTCTTCCTGATTAAAAGCAGTCTCTCTTGAATTCGAGAGCATGTAAGACCAGAGCTGTGAGAGGTCACCAAATGGAGAGGATATGTTTCATACTAAATTCAACACAATGAATAGTAGAGGCAGGAAAGAAGAGAGAGATTGTTGATGAGATGATTTGAGGCTCTGAATCTAGCTGTGTCTGAAGCTAATGCTAGTCCTGGAATTTTTAGTTCTATGAAGAAATATATTTTCCTTGAACACTTATTGTTTGTTGTCTAAAGTTTTCTGACTCAGAAAGAGTCCAAATGAGAAAATCAGAATGTAAAGCTGAGAAATTTGTATTTAATTTAAAAGAGTTGCAAGTTTCTTGAATAGAAGGTGTTGGGTAGGGTATGGAAGAGGTGACAAGCTGTGAAATGAATTTGCTGTTAAGTCAACTACAATTTACTTCAAAAAAGAGAAAGAGAAAGAGATGGATGGGTGAATAATAAGAGTGTTAAATGAGTAAATCAGGAAATTCTTTCTAGACTTACTTTATGTATGCATTAAAACATGTAGCAGTCCTCTAAGTCACTTTTACAGTTTGATCATGCAGGTGGGTGGAGGTGTGGATAGAGAAAGTATGTCACGCTAGAGATGTCCTGTTTGTTATACATACCTATACAATAATTTTTAATTGCATCAGTTTCAGAATAGAAAGATGATCACATTTAAGACTGATTCAGAAAGACAATAGTGCTTTCCAAATGTCTAATCTACAAAACATTGCAACAGATGCAGGAGGTTGGAGGCTTTGACAATTCTATTTAGCAAGCAGTAAAGAGAGAAATAAGGAAGGAGAGACACATTTTCCCCCGCTCTCCCAGATTTAATGTCCAGAATACTTCCTGACTCATTGTAGTCCATATGCCTCTACCCACTTTATGTTTTAAGCCCAAATATTTTATTCTCAAATTGAAGGTAGTTGAATCAAATGGTTTTCCAGTTTCCAGGATGAAATGTTCTACCACAAGCCAGAAACCACTTAAAAAATCACCTACTACTCTCCCATGAGTCTCATAAGCAAACAGATGTGCTACACAGAGAAAACACATGTATTGTATTGCTGTCTGTGGCATAGGTATACAGTTATTCTAGAAGAAAAATAATAATGGTGTATTGGGAAAAACAGGTTTTAAAAGAGATATTTATATTTAAAATTGATATTTAATTAAGGAGAGAAAATAAATGATACATGGAATATAGTATAAACATATCTACCTTAAAATAATGTTCTCATAATACTATTCTTTGCCTGTCTTTTACAGACACACTTCCTTTAGTTTGCTTTTAGAAATGGGGTTCTGTTTTTGCATTGATGGGTCTCAGTCAATGATGAGATTCCCTATGATTATTCATTGCTTGTTACAGCTAAATCTCTAGTGAGATGTGAATATTTATGAAGGCTGTTCCTTTTTTGATTGGCTCTGATCCTGGTAGCCTTATTAAGAATAAGGTTTACAATAGATTTGCACTCTTGGTAAGCAGGGCAGCATACCAAACACAGGGTAGAGCTAGAGTGTTTTCAACAAAAGCAGCACCTGGGAGTAGTAAAACTTGGAAGGGTATGAGTAGCCCCCAGGCTGCTTTCTCATAACGTATGCCAGTTTTGAGATTCTGCCATTGTTTGCTCAACATTAAAGATCTAAATTTTAAATGCAAGAATCCTTTAAAAAAGAGTGGTGGGAAAAGTAGATCAACATTGGGGAAAAGGCAGGTTTACTCTCAAAGGATCTATCACTGAATAATATAGCCATGTATCTAAGAACCTTATCATCATTTTTTAAAACGTGGTATAAAAGTTATTCCTTAAGAGAAAGACATCAATGTAAATCATTACACTAAGTTTTTTTGTTTGTTTTATTTTGTTTTGTTTTGTTTGAGTCAGAGTCTCATTCCGTCACCCAGGCTGGAGCGCAGTGGTGAGATCTCAGCTCACTGCAACATCTGCCTCCTGGGTTCAATCAATTCTCCTGTCTCAGTCTCCCAAATAGCGGGATTACAGGTACCTGCCACCACACCCGGATACTTTTCATATTTTTAGTAGAAATGCGGTTTTACCTTGTTAGTCAGGCTGTTCTCAAACTCCTGACCTCAGATGATCCACTGCCTCGGTCTCCCAAAGTGTTGGGATTACAGGCGTGAGCCACCGTGCCCAGCCTACACTGTTTTTAAAAAATACATAAATGCATATAAATGTGTTCAACGAGGAAGGGTGCAACTATTTGTGAAATTAACTGTTAAATAGATTTCATGCATCCAGAATATCGAACATAAGTAGTTCCCAGTAGTAAATTTACATCACGAATCAAAGAAAAAACGCTGGAAAAGGAAAAATAAGAATGAAAAATATGATTACCTATTTAACATAAGAAAGAAATTGATCTTCACTGAATCAAAATTTAGATAGAATAGCTAAAAAATCAAAGCATTTTTTATACGACTCAGGTAACCTATTAGTTTAAATGTTTTTCACCATTACCCAAAACCTTACATATAAATCCAAAACATCCTATGTTAATGGAAAGGTGGAATTAAATTCGAAAATTGTAATTATCTAATGGCTTTGCCCAGAGTGGCTTCAGGGTGATATGGCCTGCCCATTCTCATAGCACCACATGCTCAGAAGAGTCTTGTGCTTGCTTTAATGCTGTGCTGTAGCTGTCTTGAAATTCCTAATGATTTTATCTTTGAAATTGTATTTTGTAAGTGAAATGCAACTAAACAATGCAGCACATGCTTGAGTACAGGATATATGTGCAATGTGCATGTCTGGTGTGCCTTGTTGTGCCATTTGTAGATAGTGTTCTTCAAGGCCCATGAACACAGACTTCCAGTGCACCGGTGCTGTACGTGTGGAGGTTCAGCAAGACCTCAAATGAGTAAAGAGTAAGCTGGTTATTGGGGCAAGCAATAGCAGATAGCTCTGAGAGGCCACACTTTGCATTGGAATCAGAATTTCACTAGAATTTCGGAAAGAGGGATATTATATTCTAAGAAACACTAATGACCAAGGAACCTTATTATATCCTTTCTCATTTGTATTACTTCCTTGCATTAGTCAACCACTGATGTGAAAATTATGACACAGAAGGACAGTGAAAGATAGTACAATTTGTAGTTCCTTTTTCTTTCAGTTATTCCTTACTCATTAGTAAGCCAAAAGTAGAGAGCATTAGTAGAATGTGTGCATATCAAATTAAATAACAACATCCACGTTAGCTTTTGCTCTGGTAAGAAAAATAAACATGTAGAAACTACAAATTACAAATTGTATAATTTCAGAGATTTTGTGTTTGAATTAATTGCTCTTAGATTTAAACTGGCATTTAAAACTGGCATGGCACAATATAAAGATGAATAGTGAAGTTCATACTAATAATTAACCTTTAATTATTCTTTGCTTAGACTGACATTGAAGAGCTAGTGAAAAACATTTTGATAATAAGAAAGGCCATGAAAGAAAGGAAAAATGTTCATATGCAACACCTGTTTCCCAATTTTTGAACAAGGGGTCCTGCATTTTCATTTTTCACTAAACACCATGTATTACTTAATCAGCCATAAGCTATGTATAAAATATGTTGGTTTTCACAGGGGAAGAGATCTTTCTTCTCCAATCATCTAAGTAACATAATCCTAACTTTCTACCTTTCTGTATGTTTCCCCTTTCAGAATCCTAAGGATGTTACAGCCAGAAATAACCCTAAGGAAGTTTTCCTAGTGGCCATAGCAAGATTAGCCAAAATACTAATAATTATTATTCCAAGGAACTAGCATTATTTGGTAAGAAAAGTTAGAAGCTCTCTCCACCAATGGCATTTCTATTAGTGTGACTCATTTCCAATTTTAAGATATCTCTATTTTGTGTCCTAAATAGTCAACTAATATCTCACTTGATAACTCCTCTGATGCTTTTTATAGTTGCATAACTGCATTGATAGTCATAGTTTCTGTTAGCTTGTGTATAGATAGGTAACAATTACATTTGGGAGTCATAGTTCATACACTTCTAAACATGCTTTGAAGTTTTCCTGAATATACCTCATTAATTGAAGTCAAACTAAAGTTACTTACTTAGTTAAACAGTTGACTGGGAAGAGGGTTGCTTCATCAGCATTTTGATTACTATGTTAAATAGCCTATGTCCAAACCATATCTATACTTGTCTTCCAGTGATTGAGGTAATCGTCCTAATAGTTTAAAGATGCCAAAAATCATCTACAATTTCTTTGAATCTCATCTTTAAAATTGCTTGCAGTTTAGGATTATTTCATAATCACCAAGGAAATAATGGAAGAAACTGTTTCATGACAAATATATTTGAGAACCCATCATTTTGGACAAAAGACTCAAGAAAAAGAAAGCCACCTGTTTTTCATTGTTTTCAACTTTTAAAATGTTTTGATTATACTGATTGTATCCTGCAACAATTGGACTTGGTTAAAAGAGAAAATATTGGAGTGATGTGACTTATACAGTATTTTATGGACCATGATAGAAAGTGCTCAGGCAAACAAATGCTTGGAATAACAAGTGGAAAATTCTAACCCTTGAAACTCTAATGACCAAAAGACACGTTTCATCAAGGTAAGTGCTTTGAATTCTTCTGCCTTGTTTAATGACAATGGTGGAGCATGAGGAAGGGATGCGAGGAGGCAAAATATTTCCTCTAGCAAAGTCAGTGGAAATGGCTATTAATTTAGAACCTGCCCACCATTGCGACTAGGTAGTTAAACGTTAAAAAGCGGAGGAATTCTATCCTGCAAATGAGCCCTCCTTGGATTGACTAAGAAGTGCTATATTAGCTACGCAGGGCTGTCGTAAAAACTTACCACGGCCGGGCTTCGTGACTCATGCCTGTAACCCCAGCACTTAAGGAGGCATAAACTGGCAGATCACAAGGTCAGGAGTTCGAGAACAGTCTGGCCAGTGTGGTGAAACTCCATCTCTACTAAAAATACAATAATCATCTGGGCATGGTGGTGCATGCTTATAGTCCCAGCTACTTGGGAGGCTGAGGCAGGAGAATTGCTTGAATCCGGGAGGTGGAGGTTTCAGGGAGCTGAGATCGCCCCATTTCACTCCAGTGTGGGCAAGAGAGACTCTGTCTCAAAAGAAAAAAAAATTACCACAAACTGGATGGCTTAACACAACAGAAATTTATTCTCTCACAGTTCAGGAGGCCAGATGTCCAAAGTCGGGGTATCCACAGGCTTGGTTACTTTTTGGCAGCTTAGTGGGGAGAATCTATTCCATACCTCTCTACTAACTTCTGGACATTTCTGGAAATCCTCAGAGTTTCTTGGCCTGTAGCTACGCAATGCCAATCTCAGCCTCTGTGGTCACACAGCCATCTGTTCTCTGGGTCTGTCTGTCTTTGTGTCTTCATACAGCAGTCTCTCATTTTTGTATGTCTGTGTCCAAATTTCCCTTGTTTGAAGACATAAATCATCAGATTAGGATCCACCATAATCCAGTAAGACCGTATCTTAACTAACTACATCTGCAAAGACCCTATTTCCAAATATGGTAACGTTCACAGATACCTGAGGTTAGGACTTAATCATATCTTTTGGGAGTGCACTATTCAACCCACAGCAAATACTTCTCAAACTTATGTGTACATTGGAATCCCACAGACAATTTAAATAAATCCTGATCCCTGGGTACTGGCCCTCAGAGACTCTAAATTAATCAGTATGAGGTGAAGCCAGGGCATCAATATTTTTGTAGTCCCCCAAGTGATTCTAATATGCAGCAAAATCTCAGAACCACTAGACTAAAGGATTCTAGTGATTGGTTTCTCAAAAGGAACATTTTAGCACAATAAAGCATGTGTTCCAATGAGGAAAATCTCTTCTTTCATCATTTTGACAAAACTGAAAAGAAAATTCAAAAGTCAGTGATCCAAATAAATTACATGAAAGAATTTTAGAAACCTAAACACTTGAGGTGTGTTCATTCAATGAACATGTTAACGAAGGCTCTATGTGGGGCCAGGAGAGAGCTCCAAAGGTGGCCTTAAGAACTTTCAACATCAGCTGCTTTTCCACCAATCTCTTGAGGAAACAAAGGATTCCTTGTGCTTTGGTCGGTTGTAACTTGGTATGGAAATTACTCATTCCCCAAGATCGGTTGTTAACAAATAGTGAAAAGGGATCTTTTTATTTCTATAGATCAAATGGCCATGGAGAGATTAACTATATGACCAAATTAATTACTATGTGATATTTTATATCAGTGATTACTCATAGTAAGGCTGCATTAAGTTATCAAAGTAAAAGCATTTCAATGGAGGTAAACTTGCTAAAACAAAAAGTACTCTTTTTATCTTCTTTTTTAGAACCTAAAACACCCTCTTGATACAGATGTCAAAATATTATTTGTCGTACAACCTTATAGATTCGTCTGTATCTATACATAAAAGTAAATATAAACTTGTTCTTGCTTCCTCGTCTCCTACTCCTCCCCCCTCCCCACCTCCTTCTTCTTTTTCTTCTTCTTCTTCTTCCTCCTTCCTCCTTCTTCCTTCTTTCTTTTTCTTCCTTCTTCTTCTTTTTGGGACAGGGTCCTGCTCTGCCATCCAGGGTAGAGTGCAGTGGTACAATCACAGCTCACTGCAGCCTCAACCTCCCAGACTTAAGAGGTTTAGCCTCAGGAGTAGCTGGAATTATAGGCACATACCACCATGCCAAACTAATTTTTCTACCTTTGTAGAGATTGGGTTTTACCAGGTTGTTCAGGCTGGCCTCAAACTCCTTGGTAAAAGAGACTCAGCTGCCTCACCTTCCTAAAGCGTTGGGATTACAGACCTGAGCCACAGTGCCTGGCCTGTTACTTGGTCTTCTATATAATGTTTTCTAACTCCCATTGTATTTTACCTCAACTTTGTTTGTATCACTGTTGACGACAACATGTTTTTGTTCTCCCCAAATTCATATGTTCAAATCTTAATACCCAATGTGATAGTATTAGAAGGTGGGGCCTTTGGGAGGTAATTAGGTCATGAGAGTGGAGCCCTCAGGAATGAGATTAGCATCCTTATAAAGAGAGACCAGAGAGCTTGCTTCCTCTCTCTCTGCTCTCCACCTGTGAGGACACAAGAAGAAGATGGCAAACCAGGAAGAGGGCCTTCACTAGAATGCCACCATGCTGGCATCCTGAGCTTGGACTTCCAGCCTCCAGGGAAATTGTGAGAAATCAATATTTGTTGTTTAAGGGATCCCATCTATGGTAATTTGTTATAACAGCTGGAATTGATTCAGGTAACCATCACTTTCGTTCTTTACATTTCATCCAAGATACTTTTTTGCCTAATAAAAGCCACCCTTCATAGGTAAGGAGCCATTTTCCCTACTGTAAAACTACTCTGTGAAGAACTTTCTTTCACCCTAAGTTTTAAGAAAGCCCTTTGTCTCAACATATCAACTAAGGCTTATTTAGATATATAAAACATTTTAAAGATATACATAAAGCAGAAGTCTAATCTTAACATTTACTAGTGTCAGAAAATTAGCATAACAATTTGAGCAGAACTAAAATAAAAATAAGTAAGGAAATGTTTTGTACATTTTAACAAATGAAAAAAAATCTTCATTTTTATTCCAAGAAAGGTTGACAGTCTTGGAATGAACATTTTAGGTAGATGATAAAATAGTTACTTATTGAAATCTACCTTAAAAAACTGATCAGGTAAATGAATGAAAGATATATATTTTAATGCAAAAGCTTAATTTCAAAGAAGTGATAAAAGTATTTGCATAATAGTCTCTTCTTTAAAGCATGATATTTAAATGGGAAAGATAGTATTTTATCCATTAATATTTGGGGGAAAGAGAACATAGATAGAATTATTAATTCAGAAACTTATGTACCTGAGCAAGGGTACATCACAAATATTAGGGTGAAGGGTCTTTATATATAATATTCTTTAGCATTTTATGTAAATATTTTCAATTCAATAGTTGTGAACTTCAACTTATCTCTTTTGTTCTTTGGGTTGCAACAAACTCATTCCTACCAAAATGCAACTGATAACTACATTGGTGTACACCTTTTTCTACCAACTCTCTTAAGTTTTTCCTTGTGTTGCTATTTCAAATTTCCATGAAATCTACCTTTAAAAAAATAATTGAGTGGGGACAGTGTATTATGGTCCGAAAGTGAAGGCAGTCTTCAGGGCCTGCTGATTCCTGAATGAACTGGGGAAAGTTGCATAATCTTTCTGTGCCTTAGTTTTTCTACTGCCTAGAAAATTAATATTTATTGAGAATTCACTCTGTATTAGCTATTCTTATCCTAGAAGAAGTAATTCTAAATGTAATTCTATGATTTTGTGACTATTTAAGTAATTCCAGTATTGTTTTTAATTTACATTAGTTCAATCCTCTAACATCTGGGGTGTGTCAAGTGGCTTATATGCGAACATGAAAGGTTTGGACTATATCCTAAATCCTCAAAGTTCAGTTTGTGGATCAGAAGCACCAGCAGCATCCAGGAGCTTGGATGACATGCAGAGTCCCTGGCCCTACCCTAGACCTGCTGAATCTGAATCTGCATTTTAACAAGGTCCTCCAGGTGGTTCAAAGGGACATTAAAGTTTGAGAAATGCTAGACTAGATGGTTAACAAAATCCATGTAAACTCTCAGGGTGTACAGCACAGAGCAGAGAATCTGGCATTAGATGTCTGGATTATAGTTTGTATAACCTCAGAAAGCTGAGCTTCCAAATATATGAGTTTATTTTTTGGTGCCTTAGTTCCTTCATCTGTAAAGAGGTGGTAAAACAGTAGTTTCTTCATGGAGTTGTAAGGATTGCAAAGTACTGAGAATAAGCAATTAATACAGTGTCTGGCACATTGGAAGTTCCTCAATCATGAAATATACATTTAACTGCACACCCATTATGTACATGTCAGATTCGTGCTGGGAGCTCTGAATGCAACAGTACAGAAAACAAGGCCCCTACCTTCATGAAGCTTACATAGTAGTGAAGGAAACTGGCACACATACACAAAAGACATGTAAAAAAATTGTCACATAGCATTTGCTCTATGATGTAAAGAGAATGACAGTACTGCTATTACAGACAGGAAATTCAGCAAACGTCTTTAGAGAAGAAAACAAATAAGTCAATACTTGAATTTGTTATTATGTGATTAGTAATTGGAGCTAAGTTCCAGTCATAGTGCTAAGCATTTTATATGAATGCATATAAAAAATTTTGTCACTATTGTGCACTTATTGTAACAACCTTATTTCCTTACTCCAATTTGAATGCTGAAAATTTATTACTCTTTAGTCTGCCTCAAAAAAACCTCTCAGAACCATCTGCCCCAGCAATGGAGATAACATGGCAGTTCTATATACCCTACAATTTAATCTCAGCATCTAGATATAAACTAGAACTTTGGGACAGTACCATGGTGATAACAATAAGACTTGCATTTTCATCTGTGGAAATTAAGACACCCCAACCCCTTTTTTTTGAAAAGGGTGTGTTTAACTTAGTAGCTTGGCTATATTTCAATTTATACTTTTACCTAAGAATTTCAGTCTGTGGGTTTGGTAGATATTTTTCTTCATTTCCCTTTGCTACACAATAAACATGCAAACAAATAACTGTTATGTGGTGTCATTGGCATGAAATAGCTTCTATATTCCAACACAGATGGGGTATCTTAATAATGGGAAGATGATCTCACACTTTAAAGTGCTTTGATATCAAAGGTGCCATATAAAAAGGAAGTTATTATTCTTAGTTATAATACCCTAAAAAAAGATTTGCCATCTAAATGGTGGCTGAAACTTAACTGCAGAATTGCTTATAATGCTACAATCAGTTGAGGCCAAATTCAATAAAAATTCCATCCGGCATTCACACTGAGAAGACCCACATGTGCCTTTAAATTTTTTTTTAATTTCCTGGGCTTCCGGCCCAGAAATTGGATGGAAATTGTATTGAAACCTGCTCTTGTGTATCAACTTTTTGTAAATATCAGGTTTTCAGTTGACTCACATTATGCTTTACATTTTGGGCAAAGAGAGGATATAAAATGATTCACATCTCTCTATATACATATATTTATACATCTTTTACTTGTCTATGAAATTGTGGCTTATATTAAATATTCATCATTACTCCTACAATTTTTAGGATCTGCCCACCCCCCCACTGCAACCATAAGACTCAAAATTCCATTAAATCCCTTTCCAGAGCTAATCAGCTTTTACCAGCACAGGCAATGTAATCTGAGTTTAGAAATGACTAATTATTTGGAGAGGGCTGGAAGGGGTTAGGGTATAGATTTCTTTCTAATTTAAAGGAGTTTCTTTCCTGTCTTTCTCCCTGTCATTTTGCTGCCTGAGGCCAACTCCCCCTCCTTGATGAAAATGCTCTTTCCCTTCCATTTAGACAAGGTACATATGTACGTGTTAGAAGAAAAATGCATTATGAGACATCAAGTTGAAAATATTAAAAGACGAGGCATGCCTGTGATGGATGTGGGCATGGCAGTAATTGCACTTGCTAGGTGCAATGCATGAGCATAATTTGCATATAAAGTTCTCTCAGCTCCTTCCAGAACACACCAGTTCTACCCAATAAAACATTTTGTCACACGCAAGGGGTTTGCCAACATGTTCCCAGATTGCAAGCAAAAAGATTATTTACAGTAACCAATAACAACTGAAACGACCATAAACAACCTTTCCGTACCTGTTCTATTTTTTTTCCTTTGGCTAAGTAGAGAAACCTTAAGGAGTCCAAATTTACTGCAATTTAATTCTGATGGGAAAAAGCATATTATTTTTATTTACAGCAGCATATTCTATCTATTCCTGTCTCCCCCTACCTCTTTTTAAAACATAAATAACCCCTGATTTTTTTTAAAATCTAGCCATTACTCTTTCAGGGATTAGCAGTTTCCTAATAAAGTGAGAAAGGGCAAATGTGGCCAACATCAGAGGAAGTTCCCTAATGTATTCAAGAATCCTGTTGTATGCTCACAGAGAAAGGAGGACTAGGGAAAAACCACCTGGTCAAGCCATTTCTTTCTTTCCTTTTTGTTTTCAGACAGGGTCTTGCTCTTTCACCCAGGCTAGAGTGTAGTGGTTCAATCACGGCCCATTGCAGCCTGGACCTCCCAGTCTCAAGCAATCCCCTCCTGCCACAGCCTCCCAAGCAGCTGGGACTGTAGGCACACACCACTACGCTCAGCTAATTTTTAAATTTTTTCGTTGAGAGGAGGTTTCACTGTCTTGCCCAGGCTGATCTCAAACTCTAGGGCTCAAGTGATTCTCCCACCTCGGCCTCCCAAAGTACCAAGCAACTTCTTCGTGGCAATTGTAAATGCAGGGGGCCTAAATGCTGACTTTGCTGTAGAGAGTGGCACCTTGCATCTGACTGACCTGGGTCATACTTCTTGTCCTTAAACCCCCTCTAGGAGAGTTTTTCCAGAAGTTCAAATTTCATTCTGAATTGCAGGGGACCACACACATATCTCTTGAGGAAACGATTAAGAGTGAGAAAGCATAGTTGAACCAGGTCTGGTTTGTCCAGGTTGCTGCTCTTGATAAAGTGTTGCTTCATTCCGTCTACAGGAATCACAGGGAGAGGATCAAGGAGAAGAAACAGGGCCATAAACCCTCAAGTCTAATTAAATGTCACTAGATTTTTTAATATGAAGGGACAACATGATACATTTTTAAAACAATGTCAAAGAATTATAAAATGAAAAGTATAGTCTCCTCTGCCCCAATTTCAGCTCACTCACCAAGACTAACAATTGTTAAAGAGTATATTGAGACATCCTTTTAGAAATTGTGAATGCATAAATATGACTATATACACTCGAAAGTGTGTATGTGTGTATAAGCACAAAAACAGTACACATACCAACTTGCCTGTGCTAACCAACAGTACGTGTCCTAAGTTATCCTAACTATACCATTTATTTATTTATTTATTTATTTATTAGAGACAGGGTCTCCCTCAGTCTATTAGACTGGAGTACAGTGGCACAATTGTGGCTTACTGCAGCCTCCACCTCCTGGGCTCAAATGATTCCTCAAGTGATCCTCCCACCTCAGCCTCCTGAGTAGCTTGGGACCATGACGCCCAGCTAATTTTATTTATTTATTTATTTATTTATTTATTTATTTATCTATCTATTTATGTAGAGACAAAGTCTCCCTATGTTGCCTAGGCTGGTCTTCAACTCATGGGCTCAAGTGATCCACCCGTCTTGGCTTCGCAAAGTTCTGGGATTACTGGTGTGACCCACTCCCACCCAACCTCTATGGACACCTCTTGAAGGTCATTTATGCCAATACTAGTAGATGCACCTTTCTCTCTGCCTCTGTATGTCTCCACTGTATTTAATCAGCCACTCTCTTAATGAAGGACAGGTAGGTTGTTCCCAATTGTTTTCGTACAAGCAAAGTTTCAGTGTTTGCCCAGGTTTGACTGGAAATAAGTCAGCAGCGGTTCAGTGCAAAGGCTCAGGACTCCAACAGGTTTATTCAAGCCCGGGTTCTCCAACCCACTACTGTGTGCATACCTGGCAAATAAAGGTGGTAAAATCTACTTCATAGAGTCCTTAACAGAATATAATTGCGATTATTCTCACAGCTGACTCATTGAAACCTTAGGCAAATCAATTTCCTCATCACTAAACCCGGGAATAATAATAGATCCAGGTTGCTCTGGGGACTGCATGAACTAATTCATTTAAATAGCGCAGTCCACTACCTGCTACATAGTGAGCCCTTAATAATTACCCGCTTTAATATTAAAATCTTGCGCACTTGTGGGAGCGCAGCTGCAAAAGGCTTTCTTAGAAGTGGAATTCCTGCCTTAACCCCGTACTCCCCAGGCCCCAACAGCGTGGCACGAGGCCACCCAGAGACGATACACTGACCGCCGCCCCTCCCGCGCCGCCGCCCTGGGCCCTGCGGAGGCCGGACACACGTGGGTGCACGCGGCCGAGCGCAGGGCTGCGCCAGGTCCGGCAAGCGCAGAGGGCCTGGGGGCGCCGCAGACGCGAGGCTCGGGACCCAGTTGGCTGCGCCGCGGCGCTCCCCGCCCCTCCCTCCCGTCCTCGCGTCCTCCCGTCCGCCTAGTCTCCCCTCCCTCCCGCGTGCGCGTCGGAGCCGGAGCGGCGGAGGCTCAGGCAGCGCTCGCTGGGCGCCGGAAGCAGCCACAGCAGCCTGGCGCGTGGCGGCGGCGGCGGCGGCGGCGGCGGCGGCGGCGGCGGCGGGCTGGCGGGCGCCGTGGGCTGGGGCGGGAACCGCGCGGACGGCGGCGCTGCGGCGGCGGCGGTTCACGCGGGCGCGCACGGCGGCCCTCCGGGCCGGGACGAACGGCGGCGGCTGGTGGACCGGCGGGGTGGGCGTCTGGCGAGCTGCAGGGACCAGGTAAGCCCGGGATGCCCTGCTCCTGGCGCCGGCCCGGGCAAACTTTACGCACTGGCTTACTGGCTCTTCTGCCCCAAAGTTTGTTTGTAGGGAAATGAACCCGACGGGTCAAAAATAAAAGATACTTCTCTCAGCGGACTTGCTTTGGGGAGATTATTTTTCCCTTTCTGGGGCGAGGACTGGTTTCGGGTTGGGAAGGCTGCATCCCCAGCTGGAGCGCGGGGAATTGCCTGGTGGATCTCTCGGGCTTGCTCTTCGCGCAGTGGATTTGACCAGTGAAAGTTGGGGGAAAAAGTTGTGACTCGTAGGGATACTAAGGAATAATTCCAGGTACATGATGCAGAATGTCAGAATGTGATACCTTTTTGTCGGACCCACCCCCCAGACCCAGACTCCCAGGTCTGAGAAAGCTAGGGTGGATAATTCTTCCATTAGCGATCAAGTTTTCTAAGCTGCATTTTCTTTCTACTCACAGATCAGCAGCTTGGGACGGAATTCCCCGTCGCGTTTATTTGCCAGTTTTACCCTGATTTTCTGTAGTCCAGGTTTCCTGAGCTCGGACCCTGGTTTCAGCTGTTTCTGTGTTCTCTTGAGGAACCCTGCAAAGCAGGTAACAGAACACCAGAAACAGAAAACCAGGAAGTGTCAACCGGGCACGCGAGTCATAGCACCATTAGGAATTTTTTTGGTCGCGTGAAATGAACGAACAGCTTCTGGGCTGTGCTTGTGCAAAGCTCCGTACAGCTCACCAATCCGTATGTCCTTCCCTGTATTGCATTTGCTTATTGATTGACAACAAGAAGATGTGCCCAGAGGAATTATTTAATACCAAACGGTGCCCACTATGATAAGGACAGCAAACCTCCGTTCATAGGAAAAGAAAGGGGAACAGAGCTCTGGGAAAGGGGTAGCTAGTCTGTTAACCTCGACCCAAGATGCAGGGAAACAGCTAGAGAAAGCACCAGACGAGGAGGGCTTGATGTACAAGAGGGAGGTCAGAAACCCCAGCTCGTATGGTGAGTAGGTAAATCCAGAAATAATTTTAAAATGATTAAGCAAGAATAACTAAAAAAAAAAAAAAAAAAAAAAAAGGAAGACTGTATGTGCTGTGGTTTCTGTCTACCCCCACAGAAATGAATATCATACTAGCTGAAAAAGAATCCTGATCTGTAAATAGATTAAAAACAGGAATTAATGAGAACAATGAGTCAGAGCCCTTCAGAGATTGAAAGGAGGAGTAATTGCCTTTGAAAGAGCTATTATATCTCAATATCAAGTCAAATGTGTTACTTTTGCTTTGCTAGATGTGTTTACTAACAGAAACCTGACTTTGGCTGCAGTAACCTGGCATCTTGGTTCATGGTTTTAACCATTTGTGGGTCATGGTACTAGGGAGGAAGTTGCCTGCAGGTTAATATTCGTATCAATTTGTGCAACATTTGTAAGATGCCTAATATGTGTATGTCACTGGTTGCAGTGGGATAGGTTCTTGTGAATGTTGTTCATTAAAGAAATCTAATTGGGTTCAGCCTCAATCAGAAGGATGTTTGCTTGCAAATAATAAAGAGTGGGGTCAGGAATTACTGATCTTTGAATGCTTGCTTGAAATTAGTTGAGAGTCAACATGTGGTTTGAGGACCCCCAAAATGATCGGTATCCACCAGGGAAATATAGCAAATTGCTGTACACTGTTATAAGATAAATGGTAAGGTTGAATGCATGCAAGTGGCCCTCCTGTCTAAAAGTAGGATGACCAAGACACCGAGTGGCTAATTGATATGCAGGGTAACACATTCAGGCAGTGGCTGCCACAGACAGTAACATTCAGCCTCATGTCCTCCTCACTGTCTGGGTGTCATTAATGTCAGCTTGAAGACATGAAGGTGTTAAGTTCATTTCACCAGGAGAACTCTAACTTTTAAATATCCTTCACAACACAACCAGATAGCCCAAGTGTACCTTAAAATGGCAACAAAGCATTTAATAGGACCAGAGTGCTGAGCAGTTTCAAGTAGAGCAAAGATTAGCTGTGGACTGCAAGCTGTAGTCTTTGCTTTGCTGATTTATGTTCAATTTTATCACTGTCACATTTCATATATGCCTAGTTATTAAAAACGAATAGCTTCTTTGCTCTGCTTGCAAAATATGCATCTTTCTCTTTTACAAGTTCCTAACTCATTCTCCTACATTCAGTACACATCTTCCAGCTTTGTTTTTACTGTGTAATTTAAGTGTCCAACTTGAAGTTCTCATTAACTCTTAATATGTTTCATGCTGAAATAGTATATAGATATAATTGCCTCTTTTAAACTGCCAGATCTGTATATCACTATATTGTGGCAATGCTGCAAAACAGAGAAGCTTTGACTGGTTTGATGTTTTGTGCTTTCAAGTCACCATTTAGTAAGTTGTTTGCAGTAAAAATAATGTTAATTTTATGTAGTGGACTATATTCAGATGGCAGGAGGATTTATTGATGCTGTGCGTGTTTGCCTGCCGTCTCTGATTTAGTTGTCACCACCAGTCTGCCTTTAAGCTTTCTTATCTTAGCCAGGTACTTTGTCTCTATGAAGGTGAGCATCCTTAAGGTACTCACTTATACTTCTTAATATGCACACATGCATATGCATATAGTTTTAACATGCATATATATTAAGTCACTTAATGCTGGTGGACTGTTTCCTTTCTTATGCTTGTTAAAAGTACAATGGAGAATATCATTGTTGCAAAGATGTTTGGCAATAGTGAGAATATGGGGCCACAGAACAGTTTAAGATGGAACGTTGCTTTGAAATTGAGGGGTGAACAGATCTCAGTCTCATATCCAATTTGTATGAACATTTCAGAAGTGGATCAAGTGTACTGCATGGTTTTTATCTTTTAGTTTCCCCTACCCTCATCTCTTAAACACAGTGGGACATTTCTTTGGAAAATTTGCTGCAGGAGAAATGCACTCCCTGGTTGAAACTTTGTATGCCAAGTTTCAATCCATAGTACATTTTTATTTTCCCCCTTTTATGTACATGTTATAAACAAGAAATAAGGGTATGTAATAGAAGTGCTGGCAGAACTTTATAGCATTTCAAACAGCTTTGCTACTTGGAATGTAAATATTTGTAGAATCTTTACTGCACAAGAACCTGCCTGGCGAAGAATGAGGAAAAATGACTATTTTATTAAGTAGGATAAAATAATTCAGTGGATTTGCATATTTCTTGTTGCAGACATATTGGCATTTGAAGAAATAGATTATCTAGGTTATAGTAATTCCATAGCACTCTCTTAGGTGCCTTTATAACTCAGCTTGTAAATTTTCTATGTTCTAAAACAGGAGAACAATTTTGTCCCATTTGTTTTTTAAGTTCCTTGACTTTGATTACCTTTCAGATGTTATCATATGAGATCCATATTTCAAAACCACTTGATTATATTACTGACAAATGAGGCTGTCAGTATACTCTTTTAACAGAGTAAATAATTCTTGACACCATCACAATACTTTCAAATACTTTCATTTTGGGGAACTAGTACAACTCAGATCTCATGTGTCCTTTTGGTTCTAACCCTGTAATATTTCTCACATTCGCCCACTTCCCTCCATCTTTACCCACGTCCTCATTCTCCAAGTCATCATCTTCTATCCTGGGATAACTACACTGGCTTCCTTGCCTCCTTTTGTACTTCTTCCCTCAAATCATTCTGCATAGCAGCCAAGGCAGTTTTTTTTTTTTTTAAATGTATGTTACGTTAGTACTCATCTACTCCGAATGCTTAAATGGCTTTCCAGTGCACTCAGAATAAAATCCAAACTATTAAATCTTACCTGCAAAGCTGTGTAGGATTTAAACACAACTGTCCCTTTGACAATTCCTACCAAGCTTTGGGGAACAAGAGATTCTTAGACTCTTTTTCATGTCTGCAGTTTTTTGAGCTCTTTCCTATCTTAGGGATCACTCTGTCCCTTTGCCTGGTAGTCCTGTCCAGCGCTAACCCCTAAACACACACACACACACAAGTGTGCACACACACAAACTCACAGGTGTTTTTGTTGTTGTTGTTTTTTATGCAACAGGGTCTTGATCTGTCACCTAGGCTGGAGTGCAGTGGTGTGATCACGGCTCACTGCAACCTCAACCTCCTGGTCTCAAGTGATCCTCCCACTTCAGCCTCCTGCGTAGCTGGGACTACAGGCAAACACCACCACGCCCTGGCTAATTTTTGGATTTTTGGTAGAGATGGGAATTCTCCACGTTGCCAATACTGGTCTCAAATTCCTGGACTCAAACGATCTGCCCACCTCGGACCCCCAAAGTGCTGAGATTACAGATGTGAACCACTGAGTCTGGCCCATATAGAGTTTTTGACTGCAACTCATCCCTTAGGCTACAGTGTAAATACCATTTGGTTAAAGAGGGCTCTCTGATTTCTTTCTCCCCTAAGGGCACCTCTGTTAGGCTCTTTCAGTTCATTTTCTTGGTATCCCTTAGTACAACTTGGAACTGTACATTTCCTTACCTGATTTCATGTTTACTATTCTGTAATTACCTTATAAGCAGTTCTATTTTATGCACTATTGCAAAGCAGCTTCTCTTGTAGTATCTGGCTCATAGTGGAGTTTGATAAACCTATGAGAACTAGGCTTGTTGGTTTGCTGAGTTTGCCCCATGTAACCAAAGATCCTGTTCAAGAAGGTCCATATTCAGCAGAAATGTGCAGCTGACTTTGACAGTATTCTTTCTGTCACGTTGCCCATGATCTCTTACATGTCTTGGACATCTGCAACTTCAAACCGAAGTTGTCCAAAGTGGAATTCATCATTTTTTCTCTCAATCTGTTTCCTAAGAGCTTAGGTGATCTGCTCTTTCTTTAGCTATCATTGTGATCATCAAGGCCTCTGGAGTCAGTGGTATTTGTCAGCATCTTGTCCCTTTGCAGTTGCAACCAGTCCACCGATTAAAAAATACAAGAACATTCGTTCATGCAATGTGCCAGTCTGGGTTCTAAGCACTTCTTCCCTAAATGTAGCAGATTAAGAAATGACTTTCTCTTCACTCTCTTTCTTGTTCCAATCTGTTTGACCCACAGTGCTGTATTAATCCATGAGGCAGACACCTTGGTTTGTTGGACACCTACTGCATAGAGAAAAATATGCTACTGATGCAGTGTGTCTGTATGTGACTTCTCCCTAATTCTCCCCTGATACTTAAACACTCCAGCTATAGTACATGTGTCTTTTAAAACTTCCTTGAAAACTCAACATGTCCCTTTTGGCTTCATTGTTCTTGCGTGTGCCCAAAACATCCATGACTTCCTCCCCACTCTCCTTATTCCCGTTTGACTCATTTCCACCCTCAATTCATTGTTATTTCTTTCAGGAAAGCTTTACTTTCAACTCTATGATTTGTTGAGGTGATACCGAACCTAGCTATTCCTCCGTGTAGGCTTGACTATCCTCCGAGGCTAGGTTTGACATCCATGCTGTCTACAACCAACCATTTAAATTTTGTTTCTTCTTTAAGGGGTGAATGCGTTAGAATTTAATTAATATTGTAAAATTGTTTAATATCTGCCTTTCGTGATAGTCTATTGTTGGAGTAGCATGTACGTATTAAGACTTTAGTAAAAATTTTTGGAATGAAAGAAAGTCTAATCTCTTTACCTGGCATGAAGTTCTGCTATAGTGGGGCTTCTTTTTCTAGGGCTAAAATTTATTTTAGTGTGTAATTTAAAGATTTTATGTTAATTTGCAGTTTCTGAGTGACAAATCATTAATTGACAACAGGTGAATATCTTGATATTATCTGAATTTAGAAAATTCTGTGACAAACATATGCTCTGAAGAAGCGTAAACCAAAGGTTGTAAGTACTGAGGACTGGTCCGTGAAGTTAGGAGCTTATTTTAATGTAAGGAAGTGATGGGGAGTTCTCAAAATTTATTATTTTATTAGAGTGAAACATTAGCATATGAAAGAAATAACTAAATGCCTGCATTGCAACAAATCAAAACCACATCTTCCTAAACTATAAATAATTACTTGTAAATGGGGAAATTTTGTAGGCATTAAAAAGTCTCGCCAGTCATCCTTCAAAGAGGAAGCCCCTGTAATAGAGCTGAGAATGCTCTATTTCCCTTGCACCATTTCTCAACTTACGATGTTTCTGCAGAAACATTAACTGCTGAAATAATGTCGATACCTTAGCCCTTACAAGATTTTCTGAATCATCTCTGGGATGCAGCTTGCTAATCTACATTTTTTAACCTTTTATCTTAAAGTAATTTTAAACTCAGAAGAAGTTGTAAAAAAAAAATAGTGTAAAGAGTTGTGTATAGTCTTCAGACAGCTTCCCTTTATGGTGACATTGTCCTGCAATATCAGAACCAGGAAACTGACATTGGTACATTACTATTAACTAGACTGCAGAGCTTATTCAGTTGTCACCATTTTTTAAACCTGATTTCGTGAGTATGTGTATAGCTCTGCACAGTTTTATCCCATGTATAGGTTCATGTTTCTAGGATTTTAACTTAAGGAACAAATGTCCTGAGAGATGACATTTCCATGTCATCATACACTGATCTGATGTGATAATTTTGCAACTGTATTCTAGGGTTGAAAAATTCTGTTTCCATAGATCTTTTTCATGCAAATATTTGTCTTGTTCTTAAATATCATGAACTCCTTTACCTTGCAGATGCCTGTGTGGAAATGGAAGTCTTGGGATTTTATAGGCCAGGATGTGACATTTGGGTGGCTCTCTGTGGTCTTCAGTTTGGGAATCTGTGTTGACTTTCCCATGCTACATTTGAAAAGTTCTGCAGATAGCAAACGTGTTTGTTTACAGTGTGATCAGACTTGGGCAGGATTTTGGCAGGATTTTGATGCCACCAGGGCAGGAGCCCAACTGAATGTTTCATACAGGTTCTAACTCAATTGCAGACCCACATTTTTATTTCTTGCATAGAAATAGTCACTCTTTAAAATAACTTAACGCATTGCAGAAGATGGTAATGACACTTTTCAGGCAATTAAAATCAACCCGAACAATATAGCTAGTGATCTAATCTGATGCCTGCTACTCACTTGGTCTGGCCGCCTCCTTGAATGTAAAGTAGCCGAAAGTTGCTGATTACCAATTACTAATTCCAGTGAATATTCTGAAAGCTCTGGAATACAGATAAGGCACATTTGTATCAAAATTGGGTGTGTGTGACTGCACCTCCCTTACCCCTATGCATTCTCTTTGCCTAAGAAGATTTCACATTTGTATATATTAGGCAGTTTAAGTACATTTTTCTCTTCTTATTAGGGCTTGTATTTATTTTAAATAAAACCTATCAAAAGCTTTATGCATGGACTGTATGGTTTTGAAATGCGAGCCATGCAGGCCCAAGTTTCTGTTTTTATTCATTGGAGTAAATAAAAATTTTTTTCTTCATATGTAATGTGGATATATACATGTTTCTATTTAGTAGTAACTTACTGGACTGTTATGTCATCAATGTTAAGCGGCAGTTGCCCTATGGAATTAAGTCTGTAAAATTTAGTGGCAACACAAGTTTTTCAAAAGAACAAAAAGGTCTTAATATATGGGTTTTGTTATGTAGTGAAACAAACCATGCATTCTCTGTATTTACAAGTGGAGAGTATATTTCCATATAATGGTAAATTCTAGAATATAGGCAATGCCTTTTTAATTGGATAGTGCCATAATTGTCAGTTGCTACAAATGTTTCTATGTTATGACTAGCTTAGAAAATGTCTTTTGTCATTTTTCTAGCGTTATGGCATTTTTCTGAGTCATTACTTTTCATTATCCTATTTTTATAATATGATTATTTCTGTCATTCTTCTTCTTACCCTAGTTTAGCCTTCTAACAACCCACCCTCCCATTCACACATACATACTCTCACATGCGTGCATGTATATATGCACAGACACACAGCCACATAGGCACACACACAGAAATGCACAAGACATAGATTAAGATAGGGAATAGAGTTAACCCCAAATCATAAAGTTGTAAGGGATGAAATACATACATCTTGTAAGCATTCAAGCAGAAGAGATTAAAATCTAATGATGTGAGGCATTTTAGATTGTATATAGGATTACTATGCCCCTGTTTTTAAAGTTACTCAATTTCTTCCTCCTCTCCTTCTTCTTCTTCCATGTTTTTATCTTCCTCTCCACAGCCCTCGCCTTCTTCTTTTCCTTTTCTTAGTGTTCTTGTTTCCTTTTGGGTATATTTTTGAATGGACCCTTCTGTACTGACTCATAGTGGCTAAATGCTTTCAATGTTCTCTAGTGGAAAAATTACATATATTTATTCCCACATTTTTTTGAGAAGAGAGGGCAGGATAGGGAGAAGGGGCATAAAATGTATTAAGTTTGCTAGTTAGAGAAAAATAACTTCAGAAAAAGATGAAACACACATCAGGCCTTGGCAGTTTGTGTGGTGGCTCACTCTTACCTTCAAGCAATGGAGTCCATGTCCCTTTCCCTTGGATCTGAGCTAGCCTATTTAATTTGAAAAATAAAATGCGGCTCAAGTGATGTTATTGTGAATTCTGCCCCTTAGCCTGGGAGCTTCTATTCTTGCATACTTGAGCCTGCCCTGTGGAGAAGTCCAGGAAGCCTCCTTGAGAATGGCAGGCCACATAGAGATGGCCAGTAGCCAGTACCTTGCCAGTAGCCAAAACCGGTAGTCAGTCATGTGAGTGAGGCCATAAGTCGCAATTAAGCTATTGGATGACTCATTTTACACAAGTTACTCCAGGCAAAACTACCAAACTAAATGCTCAGCTGAGCTCAGGTCAAATTCAAAATCATCAGAAAATAAATTCTTTAAGCTATTTATTTTGAGGAGTAGTTCGTGCAGCAATAACACACACAAACATCTTTTTAAATTAGTATAATTACTTTTAATTGACAAAATTACATATATTTATTATATACAACATGATGTCTTAAAATATGTAGACATTGTAGAATGAATAAATTGAGCTAATTAACATGTGTTATATAACATACTTACCATTTTTGTATGGTGAAAGTACTTAAAATGTATCTATTCTCTTAGTGATTTTCAAGTATACATTATTATTATAGTCACCACGTTGTATAATAAATCCCTTGAACTTATTCTTCTTGTCTAACAGAAATTCTGTATCTTTTGACCAACATCTCCCTAAACCTCCCTCCTCAGCCCCTGATAACCACCATACTATTCTCTACTTCTATGAGTTTAACCTTTTTAGATTCCAGATAAAAGTGAGGTGAAGTAGTATTTGTTTTTGTTTGTCTGGCTTATTTCACTTTATAGAATGTCCTTCAAATTCATCTATACTGTAACAATTAAAAGAATTTCCTTCCTTTTCAGTGGCTGCATAGTATTCCATTATGTATATGTACCACATTTTATTCATCTGTTGTTGGACACTTAGATTTGTTCCATATCTTGGCTATTGTGAATAATGCTGCAATGAACATGGGAATGCAGATATCTCTTTGACATACTGTTTCGTTTCCTTTGAGTATATATCCAATAGTTCTATTGCTAGTTCCTATGGTAGTTCCAATTTTAATTATTTGAGGACCCTCCATACTGATTTCTATAATGGTTACAGCAATTTACATTCCCTCCATCAGTGTGCAAGGGTTCTCCACATCCTTTCCAACACTTACCCATTGTCGTTTTGATAATAGCTGTTCTAATGAATGTGAGGTGATAGCTCATTCTAATTTTAATGTGCATTTCTTAGATGATTGGGGAAGTGGAACACATTTTCATAGCAAAAAATACCTGTTTGCTATTACTGTATATTCTTTTGATAAATTTTTTTCTGATATTTGCCTATTTTAAAGTTAGGTTATTTGTTTTCTTGCTATTGAGTTGTTTGAGTCCCTTATACATTATGAATATTAACCCCTTACAGACGTATGGTTTGCACATCTTTTCTCTATTCTATGGATCATCTCTTCTTTCTATTGATTCTTTCTTTGGTTATGTAGAAGCTTTTTAGTTTGATGTGATCTCATTTAACTGTTATCACTTTTATTGGCTGTGCTTTTGGGGTTATATCCAAAAAATCATTGCCTAGACCACTGTCATGGAAACTTTCCCATGTTTCCTTCTAGTAGTTTTATGGTTTCAGGTCTTACGTTTAAGCCTTTAATTCATTTTGAGTTACTTTTTGTAAATGGTGTGAGATAAAGGTTTAATTTCATTCTTCTGCATAAATCTAGTTGTGTCAACACCATATATTGAAGAGACTGTCCCTTCTTCATTATGTGTTCTTGGCAATTTTGTCAAAATCTATTGACTGTTTAAGTGCATGGATTTATTTCTTGACTCTATGTTCTATTCCGATGGGATGTGCGATCTGTTTTGATGCCAGCACCATGCTGTTTTGATTGCTGTGCTTTGTAGCATATTTTGAAGTTGGATAGTATGACGCCTCCAGCTTGTTCTTTTTGCTCAAGATTGCTTTGGTTATTCCGGGTGTTTTGTGATTCCATAGAAATTTTAGGATTTTTTCTATTTCTGTGAAAAATGTCTTTGGAATTTTGATAGGGCTTGCACTGAATCTGTAGATTGCTTTGGGTGATATGGACATTTTAATAATATTAATTCTTCCAGTCCATAAACATAGGATATCTTTCCATTTATTTATATCTTCTTGCATTTCAAACTCATTGTAATAAAAACAGTGCTTAAAAAAAGTTACTGCTTTAAAATGTGAGATATCTTTTTTGTTGTTTTATAAATATAACCATCAGCTTTTGCTTTGGTAACAAACAGTTCAAAAGTCTCAGTGGCTTCTAGCAAGGATTACTCATCTGCATTGCATGAGAGCTGTGGATCAGCCTCGGATCAGCATGGCTCTTCTATATTGTGCATTGGCTCTGTTCCTCCTCTATGTGGCTTCTTCTTCTGGGGTCCAAGCTTAGAGGACACTTTTATAGTAGATACTGTGGTGCCCAATCCAAGCCCACTGATTTGAGGCCCACATAACTATCCACCACCTGACTGGAATATCAGCTGCTATGTAGCTGACATCTTCATTTCTCACTGGGAATTTCCCTTTGCCTTAGGGGAAGTGTCTTAGCCAAGGTTGTGCTTCCTCTGTATAGAGGCCCGTGATCAGTGACTGTTGCAAAGACACAAAGACTGGGGTGGCCTTAATTTGGACAACTCTGAACATGTAATTTATTTACATGTAAGTAAGAATATATTTTGTGTGTATGAGACCAAGAGAGGGAGCCAAGAGGGGCCATCCCAGCCCTGGAATACCATGTAAGGATCTACTGAAACCTCAGTTGTGAGTACTTTAGTTTTAGGGTCCTCCTCTGCCTTTACAATAGTTTCTTTCAAGAGCACTCCTCAATAAACCTTCTTCATCTCAGATTTTGCCTGAGTTAAGAATGACCCTTATCTGGGTTATTCTGTTCACATTAGTGAGGGCAGAAACACAAGAGACTTAGCTAGACCACGGAATTGTGTTCAGAACTTTGGTGAGTCTGGTCACATATCAAGTTTTCTCATATTTCATTGGCCAGAAGTCACAGGGCTAATAAAGGAAAGGGGAGGTAAGCAAGTGCTTACAAACAATAGTATAGTTTATATATATTCTACCTCTCTGGATCTCATACATGCAGAATATACTCTTAGTCATGTGTACATAAATTATATCCACACATTTAACAAGAACTATACCCCAAATGCTCTTATCTAATCATATCATCTGGATGGAAGTCTGAGATTTTATGATAGTCTCTACAGCTTGTGGCAGAAGTGCAAAAAACTAAACCAAATCCCTAAAGCTGGGGGTGAATAATGAATATTTGTGAACAAAAATACCATTTAACCACATGAATTAGCTGTTACCACAATAATTCTATGTAGAAAACTGCCCCCCTCCAAATTTCAGTCGTCTAAAATAATATACATTTATATATCTCTCATTCTGTCACATTGGCTAGGGTGGCTCTGCTGAGCTAAGTTGGGTTTGTTCTTGTTTTGTAGGGGGGTGGGGTGGGGGGACAGAGTCTTGCTCTGTGGCCCGGGCATATAGTGGTATGACCATGGCTTACTGCAGCCTTGAACTCCTAGGCTCCAGTGAGCCTCTCACCTTAGCCTCCTGAGGAGCTTGCATTACAGCCATGTACTACGATGCCTGGTTAATTTTTAGTTTTTTGTAGAAACAGAATCTCACTATGGGTAATATAGTGAGAGTCTACTTCCACGCTGGTCTCGAGCTGCAGGGCTGAAGTGATCCTCCTGCCTCAGCCTCCCGAAGTACTGGGATTATAGGCATGAACCACCATTCCTGACCTGTTCGTATTTTTATAGGCCAGCTGGGAGTTGGCTTATCTAGGCTGGGCTGGTATGGGTTACTTTGCTCAATCTGCATGCAGTTCTGTCTGGCTCTGTTGTTTCCATATGTCTAATGGTGGAACTGATTCTGAAGGAGAAGCTCCCTAATGGAAATGATTCTCATGCCAGTTGCAGGAATGCAAAGAGATAAGAATAAACACACAAGGTCTCTTAAGATCTTTCATTGCAACTGGAGTATTATCACTTCTGCCTCTTACTGTTGGCCATAACAAAAAACATGGGCAAACCCAAGTCGAGGGTGGGAAATTATCTTCTGCCTCTTTAGTGGGAGGAACTGCAGAGTCACATGGCCAAAGGCAAAAATAGAAAAAAGGGGGAAGAATTTGAACCAATAATGCAATCTGTCATACCACCAAACCTCATATCCATTAAGCATTGTAAATGCCTTCTAGTTTTTAGTTGCTTTTCAAATTAGAAACAGGAAATGTAAACTGTCACTTTGTTGCCTATGAATGAATTATAGCTGTAATTACTGCCTAAGTGAAGGAGCCCTTTGTGAGGCCCAATAATACACAGAGGTGGGAAATATCATGAAGTTCTCCAAGAATGTACCGTTCAATTAAAAGAACTCAGATGCGTATTTGGAAATGTAGTGAACAGTATCAGTTAGTTTTGTCTAGTAGTAATCTGTATGCTTCTTATTCCATGGAATCTCTGTCTGCCAGTTGGTAATTTCCTACCTTGGGCAAATTAACTGCCTTCTCTCAGTTTCTTCACCTGTAAAGTTGGAATAATGGTTTCTACTGTATAAATCTGTTGTAAGGAATCCATGAACTAAGGCCAGGCCCTTAGCAAAACTCATTAGGTGCTACCTACAGAGCTTTGCAGTTAGGTTAGTGGTGTTGTCTTTATTATTCACTAAATGTTGCTTACATATTCATAGAATAAGAGATATGCTGTATGCTAAAAGAGAGTTGGAAGAATTAAAGGAAATGGAGGTAGAATGATCAAGGAAGGCTTTATATGAATGTAAGAATGATGACTTTTCCAGAAGTGGAGAGTTAGAAGTCAAAGCACAGGATTTCTGATTGAAAAGAGCTAGCCTGGCACTTTCTTAAACCTGCGAATCACTTCCATGGCTGGAGTTGAGAGTGTGTTTTAGAGGCTAATTGGCCAATTTTAGTTGCTATAGTAAAAGGCCATGATTTAGGTAGTGTTGACTACTTGAATGTTTAATTAGAGTGTGAAGGTAGATCTGAGGTCATGGCCTGTTTTGAATCTAAAGTGATAGACTGCACAATGGGGGAATGGATCTGGGTGAATTCTGTCTGTAAATAGCTTTTACTTTTCATTCAAAAAATTTTATAAAGCACAGCATCTTAGAATGCGTTTTACCAGTGAGACTAAAAAGATTCATTGAGTGCCTTAGGTCAAATAACAGGTTAATGACCTACCCAGAAATGAAACCCATATTTCTCATGTCCAGAAGCAGTGCATTTTTTCATTCTAGAACAGCCTCCATTTAGAAGAAAAATTTATGTAACTGTAAATGGGAACTACTGCTTTCTCTCCATAGTGATTGTGAGTGAACTTTTCTGCTGATCTCAGACCCCAGGTTGGTCCCACTTTTCTCTACATTTATAGGATTTCATCTGTAGGGCTGAAATTGAGTTTGCTTTTCAGGACCTCTTTCAACTACCCTATTCACCTTAAGCCTTTTTATTCCTTTCTTTCCAAGGCTGTCCCTCCTCTGCTCTTTAGGTTGGAGAGCTGTTGGTTGCCCCACCCTTCTTATCCCACATATGATTAACTCATTTTTCCCTCTCTTTTTTTCTTCCTCATTTGTAAAGAGAGAAGCATGGAAATAAACAAAAAACTGTCATCAACCAACTGTGCATTCCTTTTCGTTGCTCTACATTTATGGGTAGGATCCTCTTACTAGTTTTCTTTACTTCTGACAAGATCATACCAATCCTTTTTAAGGTTCCACATTATGTTCTTTCTTCAGGTCTCTTTAGTCCCATCAGTCTCATGTAAAGATCTAGACCTGTCTATCCAATTGTTTGCCTTGTTGCTATCGAGAACTCATTGGGAATCATTACTCCCCTCTGGAAGAGGGTGCATCTTCTCTGCCCCACTGATGTTGGAAGGCTTGGTCTGGTGACTTGCCTTGGCTAATGCAATATGAACATTTCACATTCAGTTAGTCATTTCCCACAGAGGCTTTGGTAGCCTATACATGGTTTCTTATATCCTATTACCGCCTGAGCATTACCTGTCACTGCCTGAGCTCTTCCTCCTGTCAGTTCAGTGGCAGCATTAGATCCTCATAGGAGTGCAAACCCTTTTGTGAACTGCGTATGTGAGGGATCTACGTGGCATGTTCCTTATGAGAATCTAATACCTGAGTTGGAGCAGTTGGAGCAGTTTCGTCCCAAACTATCCCTGGCCCCCGCCTGGTTCATGGAAAATTAGTCTGACACGAAAAACTGGTCCCTGGTGCCAAAACGGTTGGGGACTGCTGACATGGGTCATTCTTACTCATCTAACAAGTTTCAGATTAAATGATACTTCCTTGAACAGATGACAATCTTTTGCTCTGCTTTTCTTTATCACCCGTTATTCTTAGTTCATGTCTATTTTCCAAATTGAGCAGTATGAAAGCAGGAAATTTTTATTTCTTGGCTACCCCTGTATCCCAGTGTCTGGTATAGAGTAGGTTCTACAAAATACTGAACAAATTAGGTAAATCCTTAAATAACATACAAACCACTCATGATCTCTCCCTGCTTGAATTCTTGTAACCATTTATATAGTTCAGATTTTTAGCATCACTCAATGTGGATGAATTATGTGTTACGTGTTACGCTAACCACTTTATTCAATCCTTACAACAATTGAGCAGTGCAGCTACCTTTCTTATGATGCTTTTCATGTTGTTCCAACATAGTTATTTCAAGATTTTAAAAATCTCTCTACATCTAAATTTTAACTCTTTGTTATGATAGCAATTATTATGCTGTATTATATTTGCCTTTTACTTGCCTGTATACCTATCTAAACTTTGTAATTTCTCTGAGTGCTCATCACTTGTGCCCAGCACACTACCTGGATCTTACTAGACATTTCATATGTATTTGATGACTAAATAATCATACTTAAGCTCAGATTAAATGGTTGATATTACTAGAATTAGTTTTATCTTAGTGCCTTATACATAGTAGATGTCTCAGGAAGTATCTTTCATTGATTTTCCTATAGAATTAATATGAATTGCTTACTATACTAAAGGACACAGTAACTTTCAGTATAGCTGAAAATCACATTATATTGAATTCTACTGTAAATTTATTGGTTATCTATGGCTTGGGCCAGGGAGGTCAAGACTGCGGTTAGCTGTGATCATGCCACTTCACTCAGCCTGGGGCACAGAGTGAGACTCTGTCTCAAAAAAGTATGAATAATTTTTAAAAATTTACTTTATTGCCTATAATTCTCCATGGGTTTGGAGTTTGAACAAGGTTCTTCAAAGACATCTCATCTTTGATCCATGTGGTGTTGATTTCTATGGCTTGACTGGGGCTGGAGAATGCAAAATGTCCTCGCTTACGAGGTTGGTGCCTCAGGTGGGGCAGCTGAAATGGCTGGGACCTGGATGGCTTGCTCTCTCTCACTTGTCATCATACAGCATTCCAGGCTTGCTTTCTTTTCTCTTATATTCCAAGAGGCAGAGAGTGGAAGCTGGAAAGTCTCTTAAGATCCAAGCCTGGGACTGGCGGAGTGTCACCTCTCCCACTTTCTGTTGGTTGAAGCATGTCATAAGGCCAGTCTAGAAACAAGAGTAGGGGAAGCAGACTCTACTCTTGATGGGGAAGGTCAGCATGACATCATTAAAAGGAATTGTAGGCTATCATCTTTATAATCTTCCACTCTAAGGAAATACTTGAGCCCACATATTTTCTGTGTTTTACTCTAGAAGCTTCTAAGATACACTTAATTGGTATGGGTAGTAGAAAGTTTTACATCTAATGTCTTGTGATTTACCGAGAGTGAACATGACTTGTAAAACTTGAAGAAATATTTTAAGCTCCTAACTGACTTATCCTATTTTCTTCATCAATACCACATTTATTTTTAGTATCGCTGGAGTTATCTAAATTTTGTGATTAAGAACAATAAACAGAAATTTATCTTGATGAGTGAATTAGGATTAAAAGTGTCACCTGCAAAGATGGCTTTTAACATTGTAAGCTTGTTTTAAATATGGTGTGATGATGTTTGATTGGCTTTAAAATTTCCATATGCAAAGTACAAATCCCTGAAGAAGAAACTCCCCAGTCCACAATAATGCAAGTTAGCAAGAAGTTTTCTTCCTATATGAGTGCTGCTCTAACTTCATCTGTTTTTAAAAATAAATGTGCTGATCAATATCATGAATAATTAAGTGAAAGGAGTTGTGGGATTTGGAGCTGTTTTCTTCTTAGTAATTGTAAATTCCATTTCACAAAGCCACAGCTCAGTAGCTAGAAGGAACCATGTCTGGGTTACTCTTTATTCATTAAAAAAATCTGCCTGATAACCTGTAGTTCTAGAAAGATTTTTGCTTCGGGAAGATTTTTGCTTACAGTGTAGATACTTTTCACATGTATTAAATCATGTAAAGAGGTTTATGTAGCTAATGAAATCATTATTCTAAGGATAGCGATAAACTGTTTCTGATATAATTATGAAATACGATTTTCTGTTGTAGAACCAAAGTGAGTATGAGTCTGATTTAGAGAAGCTTGTGTACAATCAGTATGCACTGACAAATTTTTTAAATGTCAGACCTGTGAACTGATGGGTAGAGACTGGAGCTTTCCTCTTTTCTCTCATTAAATTGTAACTTTAGAATTTTATGTAAATGGAATGGATGGAGTGTTTAAATTGCCTGCTTCTGCCAGTGCCATTGGGAAGATGGGAGAGATCCAATTGAATTTCAGGGCAACACTGGTCATACTTCACTGGAAGATAAAGGGATTACTCCCAGGTCATTTGCTGTCCTTATGGCACATAATGATGCCATGTTGAAGATGTTGGATCTCTGCCTCTTGAATAGTAAGATCTTCTAATGATGGAATTATACCATTTCCAGATTGAAGAAACCCTGGTGCTCAAGTCTGCTGCACATTTTTATTTTATATTTATTGATTTGTTCAGGGAAGAGGCTCACTGATTTCAATTTTGATCATATATTTTGAGGCTTTTTTGGTATACATTGTTTAATCCTTTTTTGAAATAAGAAATACAGTTTTGGATATCTAACCCCAATACTACGTGTTTAATAGTGCTAGAGACTGTTGGAATTGTCCATTAGCAAATGACTCTGGAGTCTTACAAGTTCACAAACACTCTACTAGGAAGTACACAATAGACTCGATGCTTGGAATCCATTCAGAGTTTGCCTGCACCTCTCAGCGCATCCCTGTCTCTTACTGGGTATGTAGCTAGGAGAATGAAATGTTTCGTTTGGAGTTTCATCTCTTCTCTTCCATGCTCCCTATGTCTTTTATCCCCTCTGTGGCCTCCATTCAAAGTCTAATTTTTTTTTTCTCCACCTCCATGGAGCGAATTGTCACTCTGTTCCAAGTTAACTCCATTCTAGTGTGGCCCAGAGGTGGGAGGATATTGGGAGAAGAGATACATATTTGATATTTCCTTTTTATTAGAATTTCCAAGTCAGTAGACATCTTTCACAATCAAAGTCGACTTCCTCTTAGCTGTTGCTAAAATAATACAAGCAGCAGCTAATATTTATCTCATTGGTCCCAATCAGGAAACAGTCTTGTACACAGTTTCCCCCTCCTAACTGTGTAGCCTTGGAAAGTTAAACTTAATTAAGCTTCAGTTTCCTCACCTGTATAATGAACCTATCATAACTCTTATGAAATTTAAAATAACAATTTCTAGCACAGAGGTACTTGATCATTGGTAGTGGTAATTATTCTACTCAGACAGGAATAATATATTCTTCACATTCATAAAAATTATTTCCCTCCATATGACCACATAGACATTATAGCACTGTTAGGAATTCTAGACTAGTTATGTTACATTTTTATATTTTTGGAAATTTGAAGTCACACAGAGTTGTCTCCTTTCAACTTTCTGTGTCTGTCCATTGTTCTTGGATACTTATAAGCAAATCGCCTTTGTACTAGAAGTTGTTAGGAAACAATAGAGAAAATAGAGTTTATATTCTTTCAACCACTTACATGCCTTGAAATTTTAGAGAGAGATGATTCAGGAGGCTCTGAGATGAAACGGTCACAAAGCTAATGTATTATGTATGTCAAACCACAAAAAAGTCATTAATTAGCCACAATGCATTATAGACTCCTTGTCATAAATTGTACTAAAGTGAAAACAAATTTGCCAAGCTATAAAATTCTCAGTTAATTTGCTAGTCAGCATTGGTGTGACATTTTCTAAAAACAAAACAAAACAAAAATTCAGCATCCCATAATATATAAATTAGAATATTGAGTCAGCTTGCATATTCACTTATATTTTACAAAGCTAAGTTTATTTTAAAACTGTATTTGTGCCTGGAACATACTAAATACTCAATAACTGGTAGTTTTATGAAGTGATTAAAGGCAGCAATTGCTGAATTAGTAAATTTCACTTATTTTTGTGTAAAATAAGACAATCTCTTTTTTGGTAAGTTTAAACAATAAAAATAAGTGCAATTTATGATCAATTTGAAATAAAGTCTAAAGTTTTGTTTAAGGAGGCTTTAAAAAATCTGTTTATTAAGAACAATAGAGGTTAATCTTTAGTTAGATGTGGCCCACATTTACTGTGAAATACATTTCTATCAAGATTTTTCACTTTATTCTTATTATCCTTCAGGAAAACAGTGACTCAGCACATCACTCTCATAGCCAAGCCATAGAGGACAGCTACTTTCTGATGTCTGAGGAGTTAGAAAAAGTGCTTGTGTTACTCTTTTTGACTTTTTAAGTAAGAATCATTGAATACAGTGTGTGTTTCTTGTGTGTGTCTGTGTGTTTGTGTGAGTGTATTTCATTCTGTTTTTCTTTTTGCCGAGTGATTTTTAGAGTAAGTGTATTTTTTAAATTAATTCTTGAGTCTGATTTGAAGCTGCTGTTTATATAAATCAACATTCCTCATCATACTCTATGTTGCAATCAGCATCTGTGACCTGAAGGTTTTTCCTGTTAAACTCCTTTACACTGCTGAGCTTCTATAACATGTGCACTGCTCCTGCCCCCTGTATTTCTTCTCTCTCATTGATCATCTTCTGGTCTGCCTTCTGATCTGGCCACCATAGAAGTGGCAATCCTGAGGGTCACAAGCAGTTTCTTAATGTCAAGTTCTATGGTTGAGTCCCGGTCCTCATTCCTTCTAAGCTCTCAATGGTATTTGCTGATGTATTTCACCACCACTTTACCTGCTTTGACTTTTAAACCACGGGACTCCTTTAAACCACTGAGTTACTGGAGTTATTTTATGTGTCTCCAGCTGTTGCTCTGGCTGGTTGAGTTTTGAGCCTTTTTCCCATGCTTGACAGTAGTTTTTTTTTTCTGAGCCTCAGCCCAGGCTGCATTTTCTTTTCTCTCTTTTTGCCTCTTAGGGAACCCATTCTCTCTACATCTCTGGTGCTTCTGTGTCCTGATTATGTATCCTCAGTCTTCCTTGTGCTGAGTCCCACATTGCCAACCACGGTCCACCATTTCCATCCGAATGTCTTGCTCTTGATTTAAACTCAGGTATATCTGAACTTGAACTCATCCTTTTTTCCAGACATAGCTTCTTGCCTTATACTTTCCTATTTCTGTCTCAGGACCTTTTCCCTATCAGGAAAGCCAGGGACCTTGGAGTTACCATTGATTCTTTCCTCACCTTTCCAGCCCAGTCACTTATCTTGATGGAGACTTCTTTGCATTTTTCCTCAGCTCCTTCTTGCCAGATGTTTCTCCCCTTCCAGGCCTTTATCATAACATTAAAGTGACTACAGCTGCTGCCTCCCTGGTTTCTCCTATCCCCAGATCACCCTACACAGTACTGTATGAATTATCTTAGAACACAGCTGTCTTCACACCACTTTTCCACTGCATAACTGTAATAGCTTCCTGCTGCTTGCAGGGAAATATAAAAACAAAACAAAACAAAAAACACAACAAAAAAAACTGCCAATCTGGCATTCAAGGCTTCCCACATTTTGACAACATTATTATTTTAATTGCTTTTCTTGGAGTCAGTGGTTTTCAAACCTCATTGATATAATTAATAATTTCTAACATCCCCTTTCTATACTGATGTGAAATAAATAGAATATGTGTCAAAAAAACAACGTAAGGTACTAAGTGTAATAAAAGTAGTAAAACAAGGAAATTTATTGGTAATGTAATCGGTTGTTTTAATCTGTAAATGATTAGCCCTGACTTTACCGGAATCTAAGATGAGGTTGCCAATGCTTGCATCTGCTTGTAATAATTAAGCTTGGCTTTCAGAGAAATAAGATAGTAGTCAACTAAATATTTCAGTCATTTTTCTTCATATCTGACATTTAAAATTAAAAGTCGTTATGTATATTTGTATATATTTATAGCATCACAGTGAATATGATGGCTGCAGCAGCGGACCAGTATCACTGAGTCAAGTTGTTGACTGGATTCCCGTTGAAGGTGTAGCTGCAACTGTTGATGTGTTTTCTAATACGTTGGACAACTCTTAGTGACATCCGGACATTATGAATTCAGTTTTCCTTTGATTGGCATAATAGTTGCATCTTTATGTATTAAGACAATGCAAATGATTATTTAGAAGCTCAGAAAACAATGAGTAGGTTTTTTTCCCCCATATGACCATCTCATTTGAAAGTCATATGGAAATTGCATTGCAGGTCATCTAGCCCCATGGCCTGTGTCCTCTAAAGACCCTGGTATTCCCCAATCAATGAGTCAACTAAAATGCCCCCATATGTTTTTCCAAAGGTGCTGGGAGCTGCAAGAGCCACTGCTCTGAGCACTGCTCAGGTGTCCCTATCTCTGTGTTGTACATTCATTCACCACCCATCCTTCTCAAATGCTAATCTGTGTCTAAGGCTTACCATTTGGTCCATTGTCTGCTTAAAAGTGTCTTGTGGTAATTTGGCATTTGTATTACAGTTATATATGTTTATTTTACTTTTCTCGCATGAATATAGTTCCTTCCTAAATTGGAAAGTATACTTTTGGTTGTAAATGTCAGATAACCAAGTCAAACTGGCTTAAGACTCTATCCTCCACTCCGTCCCAAATGTATTGGCTTTCTTTATTGAAAAGTTCGGGATAACTGAGCTGTGTGAGGTCCCGGAGTTTTATAGCGGTTTTGGGATAGCTGTGCCTGTAACTCTCTTTTTTCTCTCTTTGCTCTTCTATCAGTCCATCAGGCTAAGTCCTCAAAATCACCTATAGCTTAATGCAACTAAAGCTTATTTCATCTCATACTGCATATTCGTCATAAGTGGAAGGTGGAATCTGCTCATTATAGTTACACAGAGACCCAAGTTGTTGGAATCACAATTTTGATATGTGCTTCCAATCTTGTAATGATGTAAAAAGGGAACCTGGTAAGTTGTGGAGTTGTTTTCAAGTTTCTGCCAACAGGAGATACACTTCTACTCACATCTTATTAACCAAAAACAGTCTTATGGACATGACTATATTCAAAGGATCCTATCTAGTGCCTGAATGAGAAGGAAAAAGGTGCCATTTATAAACAAATAAGCCCTGATGTTGAACTCAATTGGGTTTCGTTTTTATCTATCCTTAACTGCCTGCCTCCTTCCCGCCCCTACCCCCACCCACATTACGTAACTCTACTCTTATACTTTTAATGCTTTTTTATTCCTCCGTGGAAATAGAAGTCATTTTCCTATACATACAAAGTAATGAAATTAATTCTTCTTGACTACGTTTGTACTGTGTTTCTCTCCTTGGATCTTTGAGAGACAAGGAGAAATGGGCAAGTCCCACCTGAATTATATAGAGTAAGAGTAGCTAGGAGAGGCAGTTCACCATAGTCAGGTCAAGGAAGAATAGATGCTAGGCCGGCAAACACCACAGATACCTCAATGCTCCCTAATTAGATTAAAAATTATTTGAGAAAGGAGATCTAATATCTTTTTTTGTTTGCTTTTTGTTATGTCCTCGGTAGTGTTCAACATAGGACCCTGCTTGAGTTGTGGCTTTAGTCATTCATTCATTTATAGTGTTATTAGTAGATAACATGTACTAATAATACTTATTAAAGTATATATTGGACACTTTCTAAGTGCCTTATGAATATGAATTCACTGAATCCCGTAACCAACTCATGAGGTAGGTATTACTTTTAACCCCTTTGATTAGATGGGAAAATTGAGGCTCACAGAGGGAAGTAACTAAAAAGCAATGTCTCAAAGCTAGACAGTTCTGTAGCAGGGGTTTGAATCCAGCCAGTCCAAATTTGTGCTCTATGGATTAATTATAAGGCAGTCACTTGATATAGTTCCTTAACAAATTTTGCCTCAAATTGCCTAGTGTATTCTTCATCATTAATGCAGGTTAAAAACAGAGAAGATGTATGAATTCTACAAATGAAGGGAAGTGTTTCTGTCAGTCCAGGTACAGAAGTTTATAGGGTAAAATATATATTTTATCATTTTCCCTGCAGTCTCTCGTTTTATTAATGCTTTATATTTTTGATTAAATATTCATTATGTGTTTAGTTAGAAGCCTCTCCTATCACTATAGAGGAACAAATATTTTGATAAGAGGTTTTCTCAGATTTGGAATGTCTATAGAAAAATCATTGCCTGGGGCTGCACACCCTACTTTGTTTGCTGTCTTGTCCTGTGCCAGCCAATATAAGGATATTTTGCTTTTCTTTGTAGTTTGAAGACATCTAGCAGCTTGTCACAACTTCTAAAATCTTTGAGGAAATGAAGTCTGAATGCCAAGACAGTAATTTTACCATTATCCCAGTGGGTTGGTATTCTACTTGATACATTGTAATTTTAACAAGGAAGTTACAAGCAAAGAATTTTGTACTGTGCCTCTGTGGAAAGGTGAAATAAAATAGAATGCAGTTCTCATTTGTTCTTCCGTAGCTCATTTTGACAGCAAGAAAACTGTCTTAAATGGGCATGAATAGATCCCTTCTTTGTCTATACTTATCCAACATTAAATACATTTTTAGCTTTATTATTTGAAATAGAAAAGTCATTAGATTTTTTTAAGACAGCCATTTGGCATTCTTTAAATGATGGATATAAAGGTTTTGTCAAGTTAAGTATTTTGAGTTTTAATTTTACAGTGTGCCTAAAAGTATATGTATACTTACTGTTTAATGATCAAGTTATTATGTAACTATTTGGTATTTGGTCCTACAAAAGATCAATATTACTTTTTAAGATATTTTTGGTCAAACAAATATTAAGTTTGATTCACTTCATTATACTACATAGGATGGTCATGTACTTGTAATACTTTACTTCTCTAAAATCTGATTTCAAAATAAGAAATCTAATGCCATTTAAGCCCACAAATGTCAATAAATGGTTAATTCTGTAGTTTGCCAAGATTCCTTCAGCTCTTTTACAGAAAATCCATGGAGTTTGGACTTGTATATAGTTATTCTTTAATATTTAAAATAATATGAATTACATACTTCAATTTTGTTTCAATCATACGTAAAAGCAGTACAGAATTTACAACTTAATTTGTGATTCACCCAGTAACTCCAGCTTGGTTTCATTTGCACATGTCCACACTTTGATTTATGGATACTGACCCATCGGAATCCTTAAATCTAATCACTCTCCATGCATGTAAAAATCTCAGCTACAATATTTTATTAAACCTAGATGTGCCACTTTCTACTTACCTTCTTTCAAAATGAATTATAGAAGGGGGAAACACTGTGTATTTGTTATCTGACTAGTTAGATTATAAAGGGACAAAAAGGACAACCTTCTTCTTTCTGGACTCTGGATCCTGTGTAAGTAGGCGATGCTTGATCTGTAACCATCTTGCCATCATCAAGTGATTAGACAATTTACTGAAGATATTAGGATGGAAGATGGAAAGAGCCAGAGTTGTTAATGATAAGATAGAAATCTTGGCTCCACTGCTTCTCCACTTTGCATCTTGGAGCATGACATTTCAATAAGCCCCCATTTTCTCAACTCTCAAATGGAAGTAATAATAGTATCTATTTAATAGGCATACTGTAAGGATCATATGCAATAATACATATATAACATGTCCAAGTACAGCGCAGACCTTATGTGGAACAAGATGTCTTAGTCTGTTTTTCGTATTGCCGTGAAGGAAATACAATACCTGAGGCTGGATAATATATAAAGAAAAGAGGTTTATTTGGCTCACGGATCTGTAGACTGTACAAGAAGCATAGTGCTGACATTGTGCTGAGGACCCCAGGAAGCTTCCATTCATGACAAGGGAAAAGGAAGCAGACATCACATGGTGAGAGTAGAAGGAAGCAAGAATTCACTTGTTACTTTCAGAATGGCACCAAACCCTTCATAAAGCACCTCTCCCTGTAATCCAAAAACTCTCCACACTAGGCCCCACCCCCTACACTGGGGATAAAATCTTAATATGAGATTTAGATGGGACAAATATCAAAACTATATCACAAGATTATAACGGACATGCTGTTTTCCTATATATTATCTCATTTCGGTTATAACAACTGTGTAAGGTATCAAAGATTAAGCTATGTAAGGTGTCATATTTTATTGTAAAAAGTAAAATACAAAATTCATTGTGTTGTAGAAAAAATAAAGAAAGAAATCACATGTAATTGTCTAACCCAGATATGTTTGATGTAGATTTTAGCAATATTTTCATTAATATTAGCTTTGCTCTGATTACTGTTACCAATATATGACTCTCCTATATTGTGATATTGCTAGAGTGTTTATGTGGGAAATAAGTATTGTTACCTGCAGTTTTCTGAAAATGAAAAAGCTGAGGCTCAGAAAGGATTAGTTCCTTGTTTAGAAAGTCATCCAGATTTCAGGATAAGAACCAAGGACAAGAGCCAGGGCTTGAAGTTAGGTCTGTGTATGTGCAAAGCCTATACTTGAAACAACTGCAATTAATTATTATCTCTTAATGCACCCTAAATGAGGGGAAAAATGGAAAACAATAGCAAAAATAGAGCAATTCTGTCCTTAAAATGTATAATCTTCTCTAATAGATGTTTTTCATTTTTAAAAATTGAAGTGTGATTAATACCCAGCCTAATGCACAAATCTTACGTGTTCACTTTAATGCATTTTGTCAGTTGATTATACCCAGCTAGTCACAGACAGGTACCACAGAAAGATATGTAAGACTTGAATTTATCCAGAAATTTCTCTCATGGTCATTTCCAGTCAATTCGGTCTCCCCAACTTTCCCCATCCTCCAACTCAGCCACTTAAATCCTGCTACAATAGAGTTTTGCCTGTTCTCAGACTTCACGTAAATGGAAATGTAATGTGTGTATTGTTTAGAGCCTGGCTGTTTTGCTGAGTATCATATTTTTCAGGTTGATCTAGGTGTTGTTGCATGTATCAGTGGTTTTTTTTTCTTAATTACTAAGAATTTTTTCCATCTTAGAGATAGATCATAAATCGTTTATTCCTTCATCTACTTGTGGACATTTGTTTTGTTTTAGACTCTTGAGTTATTATTGTTTGTCCTGTGTTTTCTTAGCTTGTATATTTCTCTATTTGGCATCTAATCTGTGATCCAGAGGTCACACTCTGAACCACATCCTTCACCTAACTCTCATACACCAAACCAGGATTTCCCCTGCCCTAAATCACTCCAGGGCCAGGTACCAAACAACTACTGATAGCCACTATGCCCCAGAGCCTGTTGGAATTACTCAAAGGTAGCCAATTCGAAACGATTTTTCTAGCCCTGCCTTCTGCCTCTCAATCCTGACCCAACTCTGGTGTGTCCCGTAGCCCTGTGAGACATGGCATTAGCCTCTCCATATTGTCACTGAGTCACTTCTGTAAATTGAAATCCTACAGGTTCAAATGAGACAACTGTAAATACAGATTATATAAACATTTGTGTTCCAGTCATTTGGTGGATATATTTTCATTACTCTCAGGTAAATGCCTAAGAGTAGAAATTCTATGTCACAGGGTCACACACACACACACACACGCAATGTACACACATGTACTTGATAGGTATCCACAGTGCTTGTACCATTTTACATTCCTACCAGCAAGGCAGCAAGATTGGGGTTTCCTGTTACTCCTTTCTTTGCTAACATTTGCCAGTCTTTTTGATTTTAGCTATTTTATTAAAGGAGAAAGTATATTCTACTGTGGTTTTAATTTGTATGGCTAATGCTGTAAGCCTCTTTTCATATGCTAATTTATCATGTATAGATCTTTTGGGAAGTGTTTGTTGAAGTATTGCCTATTTTTATGGGACTTTTTAATCTTTTCATTATTTATTTACCTATATTCTGCAACAAAATATACTGCTAATATTTTTCCTAGAGTGTAGCTTGTCTATTAATTTTTAAATGATGTTTTTCTGAGGAGAAGTATTTACTTTGGGAGAAATCTAGTTTGTCATTTTTTAAGTTTTGAGATTAACATTTTGTTTGTCCCTCTATGATAATGAAAATATTTTCCTTGTATTCTTCTGGAGAGTATTTTGTGATTTGTTGTTTTATGTTTAAACCTATGATCTATGTCAAATAAATGATTGTGTGTGGAGTAGCATAAAGATTGAGGATAATTTTTAAAATATAAGTATTCATTTTTTTCTAGCAACATTTATTAACAAGACTTTTCTCCCTTGGACTGCCTTAGTGTCTTGGTTAAAAATAAAATACCTAATAATGGGGTCTCTTTCTAAACTCTTTATTCTTTTATGTTGATTTATTTGTCTATTTTTATGCAAATTCTACACTGTCTAAATTATTGTAGGTAGAAATCAGCTAGTGTATGTCTTTCAGATTTGTTCTTTCAAATTTCTTTGGGCTCTTCTAGATCCTTGGCAGTTTCACATAGATTTTAGAATCATCTTATCTCTTTCTTCAAAGGATGTATTGGGATTTTGAAATGAATTGAATTAAAAACTACAAGGCAGTTTAAGAAGAACGGACTTCTTAACAATGTTGAACCTTTCACTCAATGAACGTAGCATCTCTCTTCATTTATTTAGGTTGTCTTTAATTTATCTTAACAATATTTGTGATTTTTAATATAGGAGTATTGCACATACCTGTTAATTCCTGGGTACTTGATTTTTTTATATGCTAATGCAAGTATGGTTTTTAAGCATTTATTTTCTATTTTTTCATTATTATATTTAGAAGTACAAATGATTTTAATATATTGACATTGTATTGTACTCTGCAATATTGTTAATTCACAGTGTCTATCATTCAAGTAGTTTTTTATTTCTTTTATAGATGTTAGGCTTTTTTCAATACACAGTCCAATTATGTGTGAATAATGACAGTTTCATATTTCTTTTCCTCCTGAATGCCTTTCATTTTCTTAGCTTGACTTACACTTCTTCTACAACCTTTAGTAAAATGGTAGTAGAAATATTGAGAAAGGCTATCGTTGCTTTCTTCCTGACGGTGGAGCACAAGCGCTTGACTTTCGCCATTAAGAATGGCGTCATGCTGAGCATGGTGGCTCACATCTGTAATCCCGACAGAACTTTGGGAAGTTGAGGTGGACAGATCCCTTGAGCCTGGGAGTTCTTCAGACCAGTGTGAGCAACATAGCAAGACTTAATGTGAAAAAAATTTTAAAATTAGCCGATTGTGATGGTGCACATCGGTAGTCCCAGCTATGTTTGGGGCTGAGGTGGGAGCATCTCTTAAGCCCAGGAGGTTGAGGTCCAGGCTGCAGTCAGCCATGTTTGTGCCACTAGAATGATGTTAGTTGTAGGTTTTTTGTTAATACTCTTTATCATATTGAAGCAGTTCATTTCTATTTCTACTTGGCCGGTAATTTTTATCAAAAAGGTGATTACTTTCATCTTAATCACTTTCTTAATCTATTAAGATAATTACGTTTTGTTAATGCATTTTACACCGATTGGTATTTTGAATATTAAACCAATTTTGTATTCTGAGACAACTCCATTTTTTAAAATATACTAAAGTGTTTGATTTGGTGTTTTATATATATGTATATTTTATTATACTTTAGGTTCTGGTGTACATGTGCAGATCATGCAGGATTGTTGCATAGGTACATACATGGCAATGTGGTTTGCTGCCTCCATTCCCCCATCACCTATTTCTGGCATTTCTCCCCATGTTATCCCTTCCCAACCTCCCTACCCTCTGCAGTCCCTCCCCTAGTCCCCCCCAACAGACTCCAGTGTGTGATGCTCCCTTCCCAGTGTCCATGTGTTCTCATTGTTCAACACCGGCCTACAAGTGAGAACATGAGGTGTTTGATTTTCTGTTCTTGTGTCAGTTTGCTGAGAACGTTGGTTTCCAGATTCATCCATGTCCTGAACTTATAGTTTTTTATGGCTGCATAGTATTCCATGGTGTATATGTGCCACATTTTCCTTGTCTGGTCTATTATTGAGGGCATTTGGGTTGGTTCCAGGTCTTTGCTATTTTAAACAGTGCTGCAATGAACATATGTGTGTGTGTGTCTTCATAATAGTACAATTTATAATTCTTTGGATATATACTCAGTAATGGGATTACTGGGTCAAATGGAATTTGTATTTCTAGGTCCTTGAGGAATCGCCACACTGTCTTCCACAATGGTTGAACTAATTTACACTCCCACCAACAGTGTAAAAATGTTCCTATTTCTCCACATCCTCTCCAGCATCTGTTGTCTCCAGATTTTTTTATGATCGCCATTCTAACTGGTGTCAGGTGGTATCTCAATGTGGTTTTGATTTGCATTTCTCTAATGACCGGTGATGATGAGCATTTTTTCATATGTTTGTTGGCCTCATGTATGTTTTCTTTTGAAAAGAGTCTGTTCATGTCCTTTGCCCACTTTTGAATGGGTTTGTTTGTTTGTTTTTTCTTGTAAATCTGTTTTAGTTCTTTGTAGAGTCTGGATACTAGCCCTTTGTCAGATGGGTCGATTGCAAAAATTTTTTCCCATTCTGTTGATTGCCAGTTCACTCTAATGATTGTTTCTTTTGCTGTGCAGAAGCTCTGGAGTATAATTAGGTCCCATTTGTCTATTTTGTCTTTTGCTGTCATTGCTTTTGGTGTTCTAGTCATGAAGTCCTTGCCTATGCCTATGTCCTGAATGGTTTTGCTTTTTTATCAGAGACTAGGATTGCAACTCCTGCTTTTGTTTTTACTCTCCATTTGCTTGGTAAATCTTCCTCCATTCCTGTGAGTCTGGGTGTGTCCTTGCATGTTAGATGGGTTTCCTGGTTAGAACACACCGATGGGTTTTGAATTTTTATCCAATTTGCCAGTCTGTGTCTTCTAATTGGAGCATTTAGCCCATTTACATTTAAGGTTAATATTGTTATGTGTGAATTTGATCCTGCCATTTTGATGCTAGCTGGTTGTTTTGCCCATTAGTTGATGCAGTTTCTTCATTGTGTCATTGCTCTTTACCATTTGGCACATTTTTGGAGTGGCTGGTACTGGTTGTTCATTTCTATGGTTAGTGCTTCTTTGAGGAGCTCTTGTAAGGCAGGCCTGATGGTGATGAAATCTCTCAGCAATTGCTTATTCGTAAAGAATTGTATTTCTCCTTCACTTATGAAGCTTAGTTTGGCTGGATATGAAATTCTAGATTGGAATCTTTTTTCTTTAAGGATGTTGTATATTGGCCCCCAGTCTCTTCTGGCTTATAGGGTTTCTGCCAAGAGATCCACTTTAAGTCTGATGGGTTTCCCTTTGTGGGTAACCTGACCTTTCTCTCTGGCTGCCCTTAGCATTTTTTCCTTCATTTCAACCCTGGAAAATTTGACAATTATGTGCCTTGGGGTTGCTCTTTGTGAGGAATATCTTTGTGGGGTTCTCTGTATTTCCTGGACTTGAATGTTGGCCTGTCTTGCTAGGTTGGGGAAGTTCTTCTGGATAATATCCTGAAGCGTGTTTTCCAGGTTGGATTCATTCTCTCCATGACATTCAAGTACACCTATCAAATGTAGATTAGGTCCTTTCACATAATCCCATATTTCTTGGAGGCTTTGTTCATTTCTTTTCACTCTTTTTCTCTAATCTTGCCTTCTCGTTTTATTTCATTGAGTTGATCTTCAATCTCTGATAACTGTTCTTCTGCTTGGTTGATTTGGCTATTGAAACTTGTGTATGCTTCGTGAAGTTCTTGTGTTGTGTTTTTCAGCTCCATCAAGTCATTTATATTCTTCACTAATCTGTTTATTCTCTTTAGCATTTCGTCAAATCTTTTTTCAAGGTTCTTAGTTTCTTTGAATTGGGTTAGAACATGTTCTTTTAGCTCAGAGAAGTTTCTTATTACCTACCTTCTGAAGCCTGTTTCTGTCAATTCATCAGACTCATTCTCCATCCACCTTTGTTCTCTTGCTGGTGAGGAGTTGTGATCCCTTGGAGGAGAAGAAGCATTCTGGTTTTGGGTGTTTTCATCCTTTTTGCACTGGTTTCTTCCCATCATTGTGGATTTACCTACCTGTGGTCTTTGTGGTTGGTGGCTTTCAGATGGGGTCTCTGAGTGAATGCCCTTTTTGTTGATGTTGAAGTTATTTCTTTCTGTTTTTTAGTTTTCCTTCTAACAGTCAGGCTCCCCGGCTGCAGGACTGCTGGAGGTCCACTCCAGACGCTGCTTGCCTGGGGATCACCTGCGGCAGCCATAGAACAGTAAGGGTTGCTGTCAATTTCTTCTTCTGTTACGTTTGTCCCAGAAGGGTACCTGTCAGATGTCAGCCTGAGCTCTCCTTTATGAGGTGTCTCTTTGGATATACAGGCATTGGGGAGGTGCTTGAGGAGACAATCTGTCCCTTATAGGAGCTCAAGTGCTGTGCCGGGAGCTCTGTTGTTCCATTCAGATCTGCTGGGCAGGTATATTTAAGTCTGCTGCAGTGGAACTCATAACTGCCTTTTCCCCAGGTGCTCTGTCCTGGGAAGGTGGGGCTTTATTTATAAGTTCCTGACATGCTGCTACCTTTTTTCAGAGATGCCCTGCCCAGTGAGGACGTAGCCTAGTCACAGTCTGTCAGCAGAGGTGTTGCTGAGCTGCCATGGGCTCTGCCCAGCTGCTGTGTAAACTTCCTTGCGGTTTTGTTTTCAGAGGTATAGTAATGGTGGTCTGCCTCAGTAATGGCGCACTGCTTCGGTAATGGTGCACTGCCTCGGTAATGGCGGACTGCCTCGATAATGGCGGACTGCCTCGATAATGGCAGACTGCCTAGATAATGGCAGACTGCCTCGGTCATGGTGGACTGTCTAATTTTTTAAAAACTTTTTGTAGAGACAGGTCTCCCTCTGTTGCCCAGGCTGGTCTTAAACTCCTGGCCTCAAGGGGTCCATCTGCCTTAGCCTCCCAAACCACTAGTATTAGAGGTATGAACCATGGCAACCAGCTGCAATATTAACCCCACTCCAACTGGGTCTACTTCCCAGTAACTTAAAGTGGAAAAAATTTGTTCTTTGCCTATAGTATTTTATACATATTTTCTACAGAAGAGTTTTAGAATTTATAGAAATACATTTTTTAAATCATTTAGTGACAATAGAAACTTTAGTGTTATTTTCCTTATACATGCTTAAGCTCTTAAAATTTCATTCTCAAAGAGGAAATCTGGACATAGGTCATGAATATCATTAAAATGCATATGTAGAAATTTTTGAAACTGACACACATTTCAGCAACTGGCAAACATCCTCTACTGGAAACAGCCCTGGGTTGAGTCAGATGATTTGCGCTTTGATTTACCAGCTAGAAACCTTGGATAAGAGACTTAACCTCCTTAGTCTTATATTCTCATCTGTTAAATAGGTATGCCCATATCTTCTCTAATTGATTTATGGGGTATGTTGCAAGCATTAAAATGGTGAAGGAGGTAAAATCTTTGTAAAACATGTATACTATTTGGATACAGCCATTTTAACCTGGCAATTTCGACTCAGTTGATCATTTTGATATTACTTAGCTATAGTTTTTTTAAATGATGTACTGATTAGGAGATATTTGGATAAATAGTACAGAAAAATGCCCTAAATAATCATAGCAGAAACAATATGTTTTTCTTTCTCAAAAAATTATCAGCAGTACCAATCTAGAGCTGGAATGGTGGCCCCACAATGCCATCAGTGGACTGGGTGGCTGTTTCTTCTCTCCCATGTCTTGATGTAGCTTCCATTCTTAACACTGCCTCAGTGAGTTCTAGCCATTTCATCTGTAGTCTCTGCAGGAGGAAGAAGGGGGAGATGGAAAGGGTAAAAGGGCTTCTTGCTCAGCTGAGTCATTCCACTGCAAAGCCCGTTCCTGGAAGATACACACAATGACTTCTGCTTGGTTACCCCAAGAGAGTCAGGAAAATGAGTCTTTTAGCTGAGGTCATCAAAAGTTTACTGTGGTCTGTAAAACAAAATATCAAACTTCTGCTTTTTCGTTACAAAAAAATAGTAAAAAACAAATATTTATCTCTTTCTGGAGACGCGCTCTTTCCTATCCCTGAACCTCCCACACCCCTACCCCTTCTCCCCGAGCTAAGAAATGGGACAGTAATGCTCAGCTGGAATGAGAGATGGGCTGATACTCAAAGATACCTCAGAAATATGCACTTGGAAATAAATAACATGCTTTTAATTTTTGATGTGGTCATTTTGATTATTTGAAAATATTAAATTCTCATTTGTTCATTGATTTTTTTGGAAAATATTTATTGAGCACCTACTCTGTAGTAAATATGACAGAAAATTTTTATACAGATGGTTATTTCAAAATGTAAGTGCATTAGAAATATTAAAATATGGCAAATTCAGAGTATAAATAAGTTGGGTACAAGGGCAGTATTTAGATGTGATGGTAGGAGGTAGAATTTAGGCTGCGATCAAAACCAGTTCTTTATAAAATTATAGTATTTCTACCATTAACTAATACTTTTAGCAAGCCTTATAACTCACTGGACACAAATGCATGTGAGATCGTGTCACCCGTGTTTCTTTTCCACGTAAGTCACCCTAGAGGACCATAAAAGAATTGTCAATGGTGAGTTATACAGGGAAAAAGAAATTATGAGAACCAGGCCCATATAAATATTTCTTCTCTTATTGTATTAATCACTTACCTAGTGAACTGATCGTCACTGCATGTGTTACTCTAATGTGATTAAACCATATTCAAACAGCATTGCTAACATCCTATGAGAAACTCAGTAAAACTCCCAACAGATCTAGGCAGTAAAAGAGAACATTAAATATAATCGTCTTCCCTGTTTTCACTTGATGAAATAATATCATTTTGATTTTAAAATCATCTTGTTTTAGATTATTTATGAATATAGTTATAGTATTTTTCACCAGCAACCATTTGTCTTCTCTAAAGCTGTCAATTCTCTTTTTTTAGTATGAGGATTTAGATTCTAGTTAATGACAGTTCCATTGAACAGCAGTCATTGGGTACTTACAATACACCATGTGCTTTACTAGCACAAGATGAGACAAAAATAAAGTACCAGGGAAAAGACTAGATTTCTTAAACCCACTTGCCCATGTCATCATGTCATATTTATGGGACCATGGCCACATACTGCCTAAACCCATTGAACTAACAGTAAAATTTCCATTTCTATCTCATCTACTTCGATCTATTAATGGCTCCTTTTACAATGGGGAGAGTCTAGGTGCATTCACTTTAGATCATTATCTGTGTTTGTGGAATCAATTTGGATCTATCTTAGACTATGGCCTATGCCAAGAAGAGGGGAGTTTATTACTTGCCTTCAGGGCTCTTGATTCATCTCCTTGCGTGAGCAGCCTAAGAGCCTGCCCTGTGTTTGAGAGGAAGCTCCTTGTATTGGAGCACATGTGGTTTGGCAGAGCCTGGTGTGAACATGTAAGTGCCAGTAACCAGTGCTGGGTTCCAAGGCTGCATGCTTATTATAATCTCAGCCTGATCATTATCATGTCTCTGGCAGGGCCTGCTTCAAAGGAGCCTTGCTTGTGATTTGAGGGAAAAAAGCCAAAGAAGACACATCTAGAAAAACTAGTTGGCATTGCTTTGTGTGATTCAGCCCTGGATTATTCCTATAAAGGAACAGAAGGCAGAGGAGGATGGTCTCAGACAGTGCACCATCATTACAGTCGGAAGACAGTGGGATGCTTCTGCTTCACATTAAGCTTTTAAATAAATGCATATGCATTTATTGCATGATTACCATGTGCAGAACACCATGGAGAATCATAAAGATGTAAAAGGCAAACATCCTGATCTTTGATGAGCTACAGTTTCATTGAGGAGGCATAATAAATATACATGAAAGAGGATAAAAAATGAGAATCTATAATAACTAAATAACTAATAAAGTTCGTATTGTAATTGCTATGAAGGCTCAGTCAAGAATTTTATTTTTTAAGGTTTACAGTGCACTTATTTCATCTTTTGGATCAAGCAGAAGCACCATAAAATGTTTTCATAGGTAAATAATGGCAATAACATATTCATTCAAAAATACTTTTGAATGAATGACTGACTTAATATTCACTCACAGGTAGATTCCATAGAGGTTGAACTTATGAGGAAGTCTATTGCGACATATATTACATGTGATATGCCAAGGCTTTGTTTTGAAAATTAAAATTCTTCCAGTGCTAGACAGGGTGAAGGGTGATGACAGTAGCCACTGAGGCAGCCATGAATCAGCCCTAGTTCATTGTCATCAAAGACGAATGCAAGGTTAGTGTTGCTGAGTCTTCATATCATTTCAAGAGAAGCCAGAAATAAGAATTTTGAAATTCCCGAATGTGTAAGGCACTCGTTTGCTGGTTGGGAGGAAGTGGTGTCTGTGGGTATGGGCCTGCTGTTTCCAAGAGCCATGGATGTGTAGTGCTCTTGGCAGCAATCGATCTTCATCCAGCTTTCCTCACCAACTCTGAGTATCAAGGACAGGATTGTAATGTGTTTTAAGAAAATACTACACTGGAAATATGCTAATCAACATGTAAAATACCCAACCACTCCATACTAGATACAAAATAAGAGAAGAAGTAGTTCAAGGGATTTTGGAAGCAAACATCTAACTGCCAAATAGAAGTAATTCTCTTTCTAAATATCATCCTTCATAGTTTTTTCAATTGAGGAAAAAAAAAAAAGCTGTAGCTGCCTTTTGTTGTTAGAAGTCTTACCTGAGCTAATCTTTTTGATTTGCACAGATTACTATGTGGCCAAGCCTCACAACTTGCTTTGAGCTTCTGTGCCTCAGGAAGGTAACGAGGAATTTCAATTCTCTCATGGGTTCTTGAATGGATGTAAGTGTTGAGTAACAAGTCAACACTTGTTTGTACCTGCTTTAACTGAAGAATTCAGGAGGCTCCAGAAATCAGTTTACTTTTCTTTGCCCAGTCTATAATTTTTTCATCCAACAAATAGGATTGGATAATCAAAATCAATGATATAAGACCGTCATTTCACATTTTATGATAATGTCCTCCAAAGGATGCTTGATCACTGTGAACAGCAGCTTTTGGTTACCATGACATGCAAGAATGGGAAAACTGCTCTCACATTGAAAGAAATCCCTTGTTTGTTTTGTTTCGTTACTGAGTTATGCTACTGTTAACAAAAGACATCACTATTAAGCACATCCCATCTAATAATCTTTGTGTAGCTCTAGTCATGTTAGTGGTTCTATATCTCTGGTGCCATCCAAGCTCCCCAGTGGAATCTCCCATTGCCACTGAAGTCCAGAGACCCAGACATGAAGTAAACCTGGTCCACAAAAGAAGCTGTTTTTGGTGGCCACACTGCCGTCTCTGACATGCAGCAATTCTCTTGGATGAGGCAAATGGGCAGAGAGGGACTCTTTGCCCTGCTAGTATCCTAAGTGAAAGCTGCTCCATGGCACCAAAGCTCTTTTTTTTTAAGATCAAATTCTCACTTTTGAAAAATAAAATTTAAATTAAAATGTCTATTTTGGCGAATGGATTATATTTCTTTTCAAAGATTCATATATAATCTTTTGACTTAAAGAAATGCCTTAAAACTTCCACATCTTTCATCAGTATTTTTCTAGCAACATAGATTTTTTGTTCTGCCATTTGTGAGGACTTCTACACATAATTATTTTTCATTTGAAATGCCTTCTGAGAAGAATAATGCTAAAAGTAGAATTAACTAAACAATTATATAGTGAGTCAATTTCTTGATTTCAGATTTCTGATGAAGATATAATTCTCCCCAGCCAAGTTTCCAGTGAACTCTCCAAATTATTAGAATTAGAGGAATTACATTTTTATTTCTGGAACCAATGTTAAAGGTAACATATATTAGCTAGATTTTTCTCTGAGAATGAACTAAGTTTGCAGGAACTCCATATATATGTGTGCATAGATAGATGATAGATGGATAGATAGATAGATAATCTCCATAGAAGACACTAAGAAACCTGCCTGCTATATTTCTGCATTGCTTTCAACCAAAAGCCCCGTGGGAATAAGGCAATACCAATGCTGAGGTGCATAACTGGTTTCAACCAGTATTTAAATAAAAGAAGGGCTGGGAGGAGACAAGGGGTGAGACCCCCCCCTCCCCAAGCCCACCACCTTCACCTGTTGACATTAAAATATCCTCAGCTCCCAGGCTTGTATTTTTAATTCATGTACATTAAATGATTCAGAGTCTGGCAGGAGGAAACACTCGTAGGAGTGTTTTGTTTAGCTGTGTTTTTTGTAGCTGCGATGTTTTGAAAATCAGGTTTTTTTGAGAGCGCACAGCTAGATAACAAAGCTGGCACAGAATTCCTGGGTTGAGAACAGAGAAACTGAGAAATGTGCCCTGGGACCTGGGTTATGTGGGTCATAAGGACAAGAATGCATCCGTGGTATCTTCTCACAGTGTTCAGGTAGTTGCTATGGCTGTCATTGTTTTTCAATGTGATTTCTATACAGATTCTCTCAGTGTGACTATACCTGGATTGTTGAAGATTGTTCAGTACTTCCTCTTATGACCTTAAGAAAAAGAAAATGTTATTAAGGAAAGTGGTAAAATAATAGGATATTTTTAATGTACTTAGACCGTGAGAAATTCCTGATGATTTCTGAAAAGTTTAATAATACCATTTTAGGCAGAACAGAGTCTCTTGTACATTCATGAAAAAAAAATGAATTAATACTCAAATCTTAAGCAAACATAAGGGAGGAATATATTTAATATCACAAAGAGTAAATTACCATTTATTCGATGGCAATAATAGCCATTGAGGCAGGGGCGGCAGGGGCAGGGAAACAGGGTAGAAGGACTAGCAAGTACCTGAAGGGTAAGGAGTGTGGGGTGTCGTTTACAATTTTAAAGTGGCTGTTTGGCCTGCAGAGTGGCTCACATCTTTAATCCCAACAATTTGGAAGGCTGAGAGGGGAGGATCACTGGAGCACAGAAGTTCAAGACTGCAGTGAGCTATGATTGTACCACTGCACTCCAGCCTGGGTAAGAGAGTGAGAGCCTATCTCTAAAAAACTAAAAATAAGGTAAATAAATACATAAAGCAGGTGTTCAAGGAAGTGAACTGCAAAGTGATGTTTGATCAAAGAACTGGGGGAAGTAACAAATTCATTTAAAAAATTCATTTTTACCTTCCTTTCATGGGGAGCTAAATTAATTTGTAAGTATTTGAAAAGAGGAATATTAGAATAATTCATTCCATTAGGCATTACCTGAGAAAGATGTATACAGACTACAGGAGACCTGTGATCACCTCAAAGGATGGCCCTGGGGTTCTGTAAGATCCTAGCAACTTCAGCTTTGTTCAGGGTAGTTTTAGGATTCCATGTAACTTTGCTCCCTCTTTTTGAGAATTAGGAATGTACCCCTTCTATGTTTGTATCCTTAAGGGCTTTTATTTAATAAACAGAAACATCCCACTCTCTGGGCAGTGTAATAGCAACAAGAACAGTGTGAAGAGTCCCAAAGAGGAATTGAAAGCCAAGTTCTGGGCTGAGTGGTCCCTTAGTAGCCTTGAGACTTTGAGCAATGCATTTAATTTCACTGTCTCAGTTTTCTCACCTGCTAAGTGATAAGTAGATATCATGATCCTTCAAGTTCTTTGTAAGTTGTAAATGTTTGGGATTTCCAAAATTCTGTTATTTTATCACTTGTTTCCAAGCCTTTGCCTGAAACAGAGGGTGGCAGGATAGCAACTGTCTTGTGGAAAGTTCTGTGGGTGACTCAACAGGCCAAACAAGGAATCGGGAACATTGCTTTATACCTCTGCCCATGTAAATCCTCTCTGTGAGTTTTCAGCTGAGGTCATTTATTGCATAACCTGTTAGTGACCTTGCCAAAGCCCTCCTTACCCATTACTCAACCCACATGCCAGGCTGCTTCACCTCCTGCTACTGTTTCCCAGGAGTTTACAGCTGCCTTTCATTGCTCGAAGCTGTGAAGCTGCGCTTTGAAGTTGCGCTTTGAAGTGTCCTCAGACTTGTGGTTGTCCTGTTTTATCTCAGGATGCCCAGATTCCAGGAATCCTAAGGTAATTCCTCATGTGGAAGCTCAGTGAAATTTTGCTGCATTATGTCTTACTGAAGAATCAAATGGGCCTGGCATGGTGGCTCACACCTTTACTTTGAAAGGCCACAGTGGGTGGATGACCTGAGGTTAGGAGTTCAAGACCAGCCTGGCCAACATGGTGAAACACCATCTCTACTAAAAATACAAAAATTAGTCTGGTGTGGTGGTATGTGCCTATAATTCCAGCTACTTGGGAGGCCAAGGCAAGAGAATTGCTTGAACCTGGGAGGCGGAGGTTGCAGTGAGCTGAGATCACACCACTGACTACACTCCAGCCTGGGTGACAGAGCCAGACTCCATCTCAAAAAAAAAAAAAAAAAAGAATTAAATGAAGACTGGCACTGGAATGGTGTTAGTTATTTACTTTCTTTTATTTTGGTGCAAAAGAATATTTGCTGTTTATCAGAGCTCAAAAGTCCAAAGTCCAATTTAATATTCCATTTACTCTTCCCTGCTTCTATAAACACTACTGAATATATCAACCCATATTAGTCATCTTTCTTTTCTGAAACAAGGAAGTAGTATTGTGGTATAGCAGAAAGAACACACGTGTAATCTGGAGATGAACAAATTAAATTTGAATTCCAACTCTGCATTTTACTTGGCTGGGTATGTGGAAAAGTACTATTGCTGCTATCGATTGTAATAATTTTATGTGTGTATACATTCCTTACTACTACCTGATAAGGTTTCATTTTCTTTAAAATACAAATTGTAATGTCCATTTCACACAATTTTGTGAAAATTGGTAAGAGAGTATGTGTGTAAAACATTCAGTCACTAAATGTCCAACATTTGAAACATACTAGATTTCTCCTTTTGAACATTTTTATTCAATATTGTTAGGCTTAACACAATTATTATTATTATTATTATTATTATTATTATTTTTTGAGACGGAGTCTTGCTCTGTCTCCAGGCTGGAGTGCGGTGGCGAATTCTCGGCTCACTGCAACCTCCGCCTCCTGGGTTCAAGCGATTCTTCTGCCCCAGCCGCCCGAGTAGCTGGGACCAGAGGCGTGTGCCACCATGCCCAGCTAATTTTTGTATTTTTAGTAGAGACAGGGTTTCACCATGTTGGCCACGATGGTCTTGATCTCTTTACATCGTGATCTGCCCACTTCGGCCTCCCAAAGTGCTGGGATTACAGGCATGAGCCACCGCGCCCAGCCAAAACAATTATTTTATAATTATTTCATGCCTATAAATCTGTGTCATTAACCTCCTAATAAAGTTTGTGAAAAAAGACCCAGTGCCACACCTTTCTTTAGCATCTTCAGTGCAGTGTCTGAACTACTTGAGAACTTTTTACTCTGTTCATAATATTCCATTTAACATTAGCGTATTAAATTGTTAGCATTTAACACAGTGCTAGGCACATAAAACTTGCTCAATAAATATTTTATGAATAAGTGGGTTTCCTCATTTATTTGCCCATGAATTTCTTCAAATTCATTCATCCAATTTACTTCCCTTAAATTAGTTTTCTTTCAATCAAAATTTCATTGGAATTTTGGTTGGCTGGCTGCAGTCATCTTGACCTATCATAACTCACTTTGGAGTACATCAGATCATCAGAGGCTTCTAGGCCCATATTCTGGAATACTTTAGGTTCTGTCCTAGTGCTTTAAGGGAGCCAGACTGCTCAGAAAGTGACAAGCACATACAAGGATGTGTTTTAAATTTAGGTAATAGTATATGAAGGCCCAAATAGGTTTATATATATATATATATATGAGCATATAGTCATATATATAGTATATGAATAGGTCATATATATGGTTATATATATAATCTATGAATAGGTAATATATATATCAATATATATATTCTTATATAAGAGATTTATATCCAGGCTTAACCTGATGTCACATTCTAAAAGTCAGCATTGATTATTTTGTCACCCAGGTAATAAGCATAGTACCTTATAATGTTGCAGTCTTTCTACTCCTTAGCTCAGCTAGGTCCAAGTTCTTGTCACACAACCAGCAAGAATTAGGGGCACAGACACTAGAGAGTGAGTGGAGTAGAATGTATGAAGTGAAAGGAAAGCTCATAGCAAAGCAGGGATGTGGGAGGTGTTTCCCTTACCCAAAGGCGGTAAAGTCCGTCCCCTGTGGCTGAGTCCTGGGCCTTTTATGCACTCAGAAAGTGTTGTGGACGCTGATTGGTTTGTGAGTATGCAAAAAATGTTAAGGCACCACTCAAAGGTAGGCATGACAGTGTAGAAAACCAATTAGGAAATGGTAGGTATATGTAAAATAGGTGAAGGGTGGGGACCAATCAGAGGAAAGCACACCAAATAAGACAAGTTCTCAGTCTATTCTGAGGATTTAACTTGTAGCTTGGCTTGCAGGCTTTAAACTGCCTTTGGCTTAGAGGTGGGGTTTTGCCTGGGACCCACTCCTATCTGCCTAGGCATTTGGCTGCCTCCTGCTGTGGTCAATAGATAGTTAAATACTCTATATACCAAACTCCTGCAACACACAATTTACTTACATAACTAACCTGCACATGTACCCCTGAACCAAAAATAAAAGTTAAAAAAAAAGTCAGCACTGTTCCAAGTATAACTGGCAAATGTCCAAGAAGACAATCAGTGTTCCTTAGGTCACCCAACTTAGTTTTTTTTAATGACAGTTTTAATATTTTTGAGGAAAACTTGTGCTAGATTTTTGCTTGTATATCCAAGAATCACAATGAAAGTAATTATTGCTGAATGGTGTGCTATTTTGGGATCTTTATATTTGTATTCCTTGCCCTAAAAAGAAGAGAGGAAGGCCAAGTTGTCAGTCATCTAAATAAATATGATGAGGTAAATTTAAATGTATTGAGCAACTACAAAAGAAATGTGTTTAGCCGTGTGGTCTCAGATTTTACTTTGGATAAGAATCAGCTGAGCAGTTTATTAAAATTACAGTCTGGGTGGATATCAGGAATCTGCATTTTATCAAGGGGCCCAGGTGATTCTGACTCAGTAAGAGAAACCCTAAGAATGTACAGTGTAGTCACTGTTTAAGGAGAGCTTGTAATATCTATAGCCAAACAGAAGTCATTTCAAATTCCAGAACTGCCTTTTGCTATCTTTGTGAGTATGGGAAATTATGTAACCTTTTTGAACCTCAATTTCCAACTGTAAGACTGGGTAATTTCTTATCAAACAGGTAAGATAAAATGAGATATACGCCTAGACCATTTTGTATATCAAAAAGTAATAATTGAATAAGAATTATATATTTCTACATATGTAATATGTAAAATTGTTTCTTTACTGTTTGTGCCTTTCTAAATGTAATAGCTCCCTGTTAATTCCAATGGGGAAATGTATTGTGAATGCTAATGTTCTAACCTAGGTTCAGCTCCTTCATTCCTCTCTGATTACTCAAGGATGGAAACCTTGAGAACCACCAGCTAGTGGGATCATGGAATCTAAAGGTGGTGTTTACTTATGAATCAGATCAAAGGATTTTTTTCTGTGTTACAGTAGACAAAAGTTGTTAAAGGAAAGGTATAATTTTATACACTCCATTGCCCTCAATTGTAATATAAGAAAAAAAATTGATTTCTGGCTCTGTAACTCCATTTAACTCCTGATGTAATTTCCCACAAGAGTAAATTACCTGTAAATTAATCTGCTTCAAGGCCCCCTGGAATTCCTGATGCAAATGTGGGTAGAGGCTGGAGGGTTTAATAAATAGGTTGTTCCAGTGCCAGCCCAGAGCCCTTCATTGCAAGAAAGATCCTGAGGGGAACCCAAGCCTCAGGTAAGACTGAGAAGATTTTGCTGACCTAGAATTACACCGAGAACACCCTGTGAGAAGTTTTCCTGATACCCCAGAGGTCAGGTCACTGCTTCTCTCCTTCTGTCATGCACTTGATCTTCGCACCTCCACAGCCCTGTGTTAATGCACTGTCCTTGATCGTTCCCATGTCTGTCTCCCACTGACGATGTAGGTTGTAGTTTCCTCATTTTTAACATCTGTATAGAATACAATGCCAGGCCTCGAATGAATGAATAAAGAAATGAATAAATAGCTACATACCAAACTCCTGGACTGAGTAGTTCTGTCCTGTGTTTATGTAATTGTAATCGTGCCTAAATATAAAAAGGTGCAACTGGTTCCATTTGTACATGTAGTTCCTTTAAAGCTAACAAAATATTTCATACACTAGTGCTTTAGCATTATAGGAAAAAGTAATTGCCCTTATGATTTGTTAAGATATACGGATGCAAAAGAGAGATTTTATTGTTGTCTACTTCATACTGAAGCACTGCAGGGAAATTTTTAGCAGGTATATCTCTAAGAACAGGCCTCAAATCACAAAAAGTTAAGGAAATATTTTATGATAGCTTCAAATTTACTCATAAAAAATTTAAAGTGAATTCAACCATAATTATCATTTAAAAAGATTTTCAGTGGCCTTCTACTAATCAATTAGACACAAAATATATAGAAAAAAGCTATTGCAATTTTGGAATAAAGTTTTGGAATAAAAACTTTTAAATAAAATAAATGCTGAAATATTTTTATAAATGTTATCTTGTAATTTATGTATTTTACAAATGCCAAAAAACCCAATGTGTATTTAACTTGAAGCCAAGTAATGACATGCAAGGGGAAAATTTCATTTTTCTAGAGAACATTCTTGCTAGTTCTGAATGAGCTATACTTAATCACAGTGTGCCTGAAATAAAGTCAGGTTGGACATCTCCCTAGACAAGTAGGGTGCTCCAACCATAACTTACCCACCTTAATGTGGTATTTTCTCCCCACTGAAAGGTTTAGTCCGTTTTAAAATGGTAACTCAATTTCAGATATAATCAACAAGATCTTTGATGACTCCCTCTCATTAAGAGAATGTTGGCCAAAAGCTCATTATACCATTTCCATTTATATTAAATTAAAGGAGAACTAGTTGTACTCTTAAGCCTCTTATACATAGCTCCAGATAATAAATATGCCAAAAAAAATGAAAGGAAGGAATAAAGCGTATTTATGTAAATTCTAAGTTTATAAGGAAATACATTAGTAAGCATTAAATAAATCACCCAAGGGGAAAGGTCTAGGGAGGAATATGAGGCTCTCAGGAGAGCTGTATTGGTAAATGATGGTCTCTGCACAAGGGCATCTGGTTGTTATCAATCATAGTGCTGAGTATGCTTCAGGATATGAATGTGCACTAGTCAATTTCCATTTAGAAAATGGTAAACTACAAGCCAACTTTGAGACCTTCAGATAAGAAACAGTCCTCTTGAATTTCATCAGTGCATATAGTTTGTTACCACTCAGTTACATTAAATTCACATGTGGCTTGGCATTTTATTTTTACTCTGGTAAAATAGCCAAAAATAATGCCAACAGCATTGTTTCTGTTCCTCATGAAAACTGGGATATTTCCAAAGATTTTCCAAAAGAAATGTTCAACTGTGAATCACTATGCATATCAGTACATAAAATCACTTCAATAAAGATGATTGGAAAACAAATTTAAGTTAGCTTATTGTTGGCATGTAGAATACATACAGGAAAATACACAAAGCATATGTGTATAGCTTGTTTTGTTTTTTTCACAAAATGACATCTGTGTGGCACAAGCAACCAGATGAAGAAACAGGCTATTATCTGAACCCAGAAAACTCCTTTTTCCCCCTTCCAATAATTAATCCCCAAGGATAATTACTGTTCCAAATATTTTAAGTTAATGTAAGTAAAATCTTCCTATAAGTACTGTTTTGTGTCTGATTCTTTCACTTCAAATATGTGTATGGGATCCATTTGTGTTTTTATTGTAGTTACTGTTCATTTATTCTCATTGCTAAACAGTAATCTATTGTGACAGTATACCATAATTTTTATGTCCATTCTACTATTACAGACTTTTGGGTATTTCCGGTTTCAAGCTATTATTCTATTGCAGACATGAATATTGTTATTGTCTTTTGGTAAACACAAATGTCCTGTCGCATACATGTCTAAGAATAAAATTGTGGGATTATTGGATATGTGTCTTTAGCTAGTAGCTTTAGTAATTTCTGCTAAATAATAGGAGTTCCATTTGATTCATATTCTCTCCAACATTTGGTATTGCCTGTCTTGTGTAGGGCTATCATTTTTCATTTTTCATTTGTGTTTATTTGATGACTACTAAAATACCTTTTTATATATTTAGGGGTTATTTGGATAGCTTCTTTTGTGAATTGCCTTTTCTAGGTATTTGCCCACCTATTATGTTGTTTACATTTTTCTTACTGATTTGTAGGAATTATTTTTATCTTCATTATACATTATTTCACAATGCATTTATTTAAAAAAACCCTTTTTTTAAGTGTAACACACTATATAGTTCCAACGAGTTTCTTAATGGTATCTGAATAGTCAGGGTTCTCCAGAGGGACAGAACTAATAGGATATTGTATATATGAAAGGGAGTTTATTAAGGAGAATTGACTCACAGGATCGTAAGGTGAAGTCCCATGATAGGCTGTCCACAAGCTGAGGAGATAGGAAGCCAACAGTGCAGCCTTCAGCCTTTTCCCAAAGGTCCAAGAGCCCCCAGAAAACTATTTCTATAAGTCCAAGAGTCCAAAGGCCAGAGAGCCTGAAGTCTGATGTCCAAGGGCAGGAAGCATCCAACAGGGGAGAAAGATGAAAGCCAGAAAACTCAGCAAAGCAGCTTACCTCACCTTCTTCCACCTGCTTTGTTCTAGCCAAGCTGGCAGCTGATTGGATAGCGCCCACTCACATTAAGGGTGAGTCTTGCTCTCCCAGTCCACCGACTCAAATGTTAATCTCCTCTGTCTGGCAATGCCCTCAGGGATGAACCCAGAAACAGTACTTTAACAGCTCTCCAGGCATCCTTCAATCCAATCAAGTTGACACCTAATATTAGCCAACACAGTGTCTTTTAAGAACAGAAATTATAGCATCATTTTAGCATAGTCCAATTAATCATTTCCCTTGTAGTTAACCCTTTTAGAATGTGTGAAAGGAAAATTAATCTTGGGGCCCCCAAATCAGTAAGCTAAAGGGAAGAGTCAAGCTTGTCAACTGTTTGGGGTAAATCTGCCTCCAATTCTATTCAAAGTCACCCCTCTGCTCACTGAGATAAATGCATATCTGATTGCCTCATTTGGAGAGGCTAATCAGAGTCAAAAGAATACAACCATATGTCTCTTATCTACCTATGATCTGGAAGGCCACTCCCCCCTTTGAGTTGACCCACCTTTGCCTTGAGTTGTCCCACCTTTCTGAACTGAACCAATGGACATCTTACACTTATTCATTGAGGTCTCATGTTTCCCTAAATGTATAAAACCAAGCTGTGCCCCTACTGGGCACATGCCATCAGGACCTCCTGAGGCTGTGTCACTGGCGCAGGTCCTTAACCTTGACAAAATAAACTTTGTAAATTAACTAGGACCTGTCTCAGATATTCAGGGTTCACATTTTGGCAACCATGAAGGGATTCTGAGTGGAGATGCCCCTGATCTTTGACAAATCTGCTTCCAGTGATTGGTAACAGCATGAGCTAACTTTATGGCTCAAACCAACAGGATAATTTGCTGAGGTCTAGGAGCAGCTAGGAGCAGCCTCTCCAGAGAATCCCTGATCTTCCAAAATCTGGTCAAGATCTAAATTTTATTTTGCTGTAAATCTCCCCTCTTTTGACGTTTTACTTGCTTCCAACAAGGAAGGCAAGATTTCCTGCTTCCATGACAATGGAAGGCAGGTAACTCCTTTGTGGAGTGTGGACTCACTCCTAGCAGGAAAGACAAGTCCCTGCTTGTCTTTTTTCCTGCTTCTAGGATGGTAAAAATCAGCCTTCAGCCTGACATCCATTCCTAGTTAAGTAGCTGAACTGGAGTTTTGTCTTTGCTAAAGTTTAACAACCAGCTGGTCCTAATTTTTCCTTACCATTAGAGTGCTCAGTGATCAGATTGTTGGGTGGTTGTTGGTGGTGGTTCTGGTCTTTCTCCCATCAGATTTAACCAACTCTACCTGACTTGATCAAATCCAAATGAGAATTCCAATTATGGGTAGCAAAGCCTCTTTATTTTGGCTAAATTTTTTCACAGCTGCAAAAGAGGAGAAAAAAAACCCGTGCACTTGTTTTCTGTGTTTGCCTCCTATCTTAAAAAACAAACAAACAAACAAATGTTCTTTTGTTTACTTTTCTTCCACCCTATACCTCCTTCCCATTTTGCCATCTACAGTACCAAAAACATCTAGAGAAGGCTTCTAATGACTTGAACCCTTTAAAGAAATCAGAACAAAGGTACCACTCATGTGTTTTGGGGTGTTCTGTTTTCTTTGCGGAGTTTCAAGAGTCACGGGCAGATTCTTCTTAGGTCTAAAGTTCTGTTTTCCTGTATTGCAAGACCTGATCTCTTTGGCTTGGGTACCAGAGATTGCCTTGTATTGGGAGAGGATTTGACCTTGGCATGTGTAATGGTGAATAAGAGCTACAAAGTTAAGGATGGCTGAGCAGTTTATAGGGAGTGGTCTTGGCAGTTATTTATTTTTTTCTCCTTGGAAGCTGTTTAAGAATCTTAATTCTAGTTTCGAGATGCATTCTAAGGGGTCTTCTCTATTGCCTTTTCTCCCAACATTAATCTCAGTTAGGCTTGTCTATGTGCATTTGTGAGCATATGTTGTTTTCACATGTAAATGTGAGACTGTGTTTTCTGTTCTGAAGAGAAAGGGCCTTTGCTCTTCTCAGCTGAAAGGTGCCGTTGGATGACTGGGGTCCCTGTAGGAGTGTCTGGGGGGTTGACCCACTTGGACATGCAGTGGCCCTACAGGGAAATCCCCAACAAAATTTATTTTTAAAAAGGCTCATCTGGGAAAAGCATATAAGGGCTGGTCACCCACTGTATTGAGCCCTTTCAGAGGTTATAGACTTCTGGAGAGAGAAATGGAGACACATAAGAGGGTGGAAATGACTGAGTGGTGACACACTGAGGAGTCTTGCCCACAAGCAGCACACGTCGATCCACCACACAAAAACCCTAGGTCACAGCTTAGTTCTTCCTTTTAAGAAGAAAAGTGAAAACAAATAATCTAAGAATGAGGAGAAAACAAGGAGAATGACCCCCTTTCGAGCACTCTGTAGGTTTTATGGCACCTCTACTTGCCAGAGTTTATGTAAAATGAAAGTAATATTGTCTTTGTGCACATTTATATTAAGGAAAAAGAGCCCTAAGGTCAATCTGCAAACTATAGAGTTCCTAAGTTATCTTTTTTCTCTATTTTCTTTTCTGTTTGTTTTAAATCTGTTATTTTTCTATTAAGATAAAAACCACTGTTGGGATCCAACAGGTTTCTTGTTTGCAAGCCAGTGAATTTATATTTATCTTATGGCTAAAGTTCTGAAATAAAAGCGATAGGATCTGTGTGTGTGTGTGTGTGTGTGTATTTACAAGGTCTTTATAAAATTTCTTTAATGTTATATTTAATTGGCAATTAAATCTATTTTAATTTCCCTTTAGCACACCAGATGTTTTCTCTCCATACCTTATGATGTAAATTTTACAATTTTTGGTAAAGTAATATTAGAAATGTCTTAAGAATTGCCAGCATAGATTTTTGTTTGCATTTATTAATCAATTTCATACTTATCCCTGCCAAATACTATAAGGTGTCAAAATTTGGCATGAGGTCACAAAACTATAAAACCAGCTCATGACAGAATGACATTTGCTTATGTAATTTTTAATCATCTTCAGGCCTGGTAGAAGATGCCAATAAAAATAAACTGCATTCCTGAGACACAGGCTAGAAATTAAAGCTATTGAACTCCTCAAGGCTCAGGCACTATTGCAGAAAAGCTGGGTGTGTGAGGTTGTAGGGGCCTATTTTGAGAGATAAAGTTCAGTTTAAATTAATCATTAAGGTCAAGGGCACACTCATATAAGACCAGCATATGGACTCCTTTGTCAGCTTAACAAGGTTTTTTTGAAGCATTAACTGACTTCTAATAAAGGGTTATAAAGGTTATAAAAGGCTTATGGAAGTTACATTTTATATTTAAGAATAAAATTTTATAAATTATTTATAAAATTTTGAAAAACAAATTTAATTGGCTTCATGCTGATTTTATTGGGGCTTATTGTTTGGAAAGTTAAGCCTCCTCTCTCAAAGAATGAAGCTTTTCACCTTTAAAAAAATCCTTGAGTTTATCACTTGGGTCATATGAATTCATTATTTTACAATGAAGTGTGACATCAAGTGTTTTAAATCTTTTATATTTGACAAACTTTCCAAAATCAAGTTATAAATTATTTCTTTTTCTTACCTAATTAATATTTTAAGGTATTAGGTTCTCTAAAGTCCAGAAATGCCACAATTTGGCTTATTTGGTATAAAAATTATGCAGGAGGCCTTCTCAAATATGAACTGGTGTTTGGTTTTCTTTGGACTGTATTTGTATCAATATTGGTATGTGTTCCAAAATTATGGAAAGATCTTATAATTCTGATATGATGTACTGTACATTATCAGTAATAATTATAATTGTTATGTAAAATTATTGTGTGCCACAGAGGTAACAAATTTCCTTAATTGTGTCTTTGACTGTCGCTGCCCTAAAACTTTTGCCATCCATGGATAATTGCTGTCTTGTTTTGATCCTTTTTAGAAAGTAGTTTTATAATCAGCTATAAAACTCTAACAGGTGTTCTTGAACACAACTTTTTGATAACTTTGGAGATTGTGACATCAGAATAGAAGAAAAAGCTTCAGGACTCATGGAGAACTGAAATGTTCATGAATATCAAGCAGAACAGGAATTAACTACATGGACTGAACTAATAGAAGACTGAAGTAATCTTTTTTTACTTTCTCCTTAAAACATTGCTGATCCTTTGTTTTATTTTTTTTCAGAGTCAAGGAAACTTTCCTTTTGAGCTATTAATAGCTTTTAACAAATTAGTATACTCCTATAAGCAAAATTTAGAACATACTTGTTTCTTTCTACCTGATTTCTAAGAATTTGGAAACTTTTTGTGAGTATTCTTAACTTAGAGCAATATAGTTATTTGCATAAGTACAAGAAGAATCTGTTCTCATTTATAGCAGGACACAATTGGAGAAAATGGTCATTTTACTAAGGCTTTGACTAGGACGGTGTGCTTTTCTTTAAGGAATCGATTGACTTTCGGAGCCAATAAAAGCCCCTTGGGAAAAACTGGCCTCATAGCTTCTCTACGCAGTCCCTACACAGCATTCCTGACCTGTGATAGGTAAAGAATGTCACTTTCTGACAGGGACAGGAGCCCCAAGTTTATCTTAGAGCCTCATACGGAGAGGAATTCCTCAGCTTATAGGTATTTGGTCGTACAAACCCATGGCTGGGCTCAGCTTTAAAAAAGTCCTATCTGAGATTCCTTCTGTGGAATAAAGTTCCATCGAAGCCAATCTAAAAGCCTATGTAAAAAAATTATTCTTGCTGCACTGTACACAAATGATCAGGCCAAGTATAAGAAAGCAAATCAGTCCACCCATGATTTGTTTTTAGTAAAAATGGGGAACTGAAGAAAGAAAAAGTATGTTTCAAAAACCATAGTATACCTGTTGTTAGATTCTAGTCTTGCCTAACGTTTTTCAATTTTTATTATTTTCTACAGATTGGACCAAATTCTAATTTTTCTTGTCTACAAGTCTTCAAAATGTTTTCAATTTTTTTTCCTTCTTTTTCTCCCAATATTTTCTAATTTGGAGTCACTGAAAACTAAGTGGTGCTTTCATAAAGCTCTGAAAACTGAAGCTAGACAATTTAAATTTCAGAAGAAAATAACAGCAAACTATTCATATACATTAGCCCCATTCATACATGCCTACTGATGTATGGACTTCAGAGTAATGTGGCCTATGTCAGTTTTCCAGAATTGTTCTTTTGTTTGTTGTTGTTTTTCTCCTTTTCTCCCCCTGTTTTCTCTTCACTGGACTCGAGACTTCACAACCTGCTGAAAATGAACTTTCCTAATAACTCGGGCCTACCTGTCTAGGAATAAACTGTCCTAGCCACGAGAGATCAGATAAAACCTGAGACCAAGGACTCATTTTCTCCTAAAATGCTTTCTCCAAAAGATTTTTTTAAAAAGGGGTAGGTGGGGAATGTGAAAGGAAAATAAATCTTGGGACCCCCAAATCACTAAACTAAAGAGAAAAGTCAAACTGGGAACTGCTTAGGAAAAACCTGCTTCCCACTCTACTCAAAGTCACCCCTCTGCTCACTGACATAAATGCATATCTGATATATCTGATTGCCTTATCTGAGAGGCTAATCAGAAACTCAAAAGAATGCAACCATTTGTCTCTTACATACCTATGACTTGGAAGCCTCCTCTCCACTTCAAGTTGTCCCACATTCACCTCAAGTTGTGCCCCCTTTCTGGACTGAACCAATGGACATTTTACAAACTGATTGAGGTCTCACATCTCCCTAAAATGTATAAAACCAAGCTATGTGCTTACCATCTTGGGCACATGTCATCAGAACCTCCTGAGCCTGTGTCATGGGTGTGTGTCCTTAACCTTGGCAAAATAAACTTCATAAATTAACTGAGACCTGTCTTAGATATTCAAAGTTCACAAATGCTATTTATGAAATGCATTTCTGCTTCAGAATCCCTGGGTATTGGGTTCCAGGACCTCCTGAAGATACAAAAAATTGCAAATGCTTAAGTCCCAAATATAAAATTACAGAGTGTTTGCATATATCTTTTGCATATCCTCCCATATACTTTAAATCATCTCTAGATTACTTATAATAACTGAATATAATATAAATGCATGTAAACAGTTGTTATACTGTATTGTTTAGGGAATAATGACAAGAAAAAAGTCTGTACATATTCAAACCAGACACAATTATTCTAAAAAGATATTTTTAATCTGCAGTTGGTTAAGTCCATGAATAAACAATCCACAGATACAGAGGGCTAACTGTACTTTCCTGCCTCAAGGTCATAAAGATATTCTGCTATGTTTCCCTAGAAAAGCTTCAGTGGTTTATATTTCATATTTAGATGTATAATCCCTCTGGAATTGACTGGAATGTATGTTGTGAGGCAAGGATCAAAATTTATTTTTTACCTTGATAGCCAAACGATCCAGCATGCATATTGAAAAGTCCGTCTTTTCTGTAAAAGACTTTTTTTCCAACTGCACTACAGTATTGCTTTGCCATAAATTAATTGAACCTGTTATATATATATCAATCTATGAAATATAAGATATATATTAATATATATCAATCTATGAAATAGATGATATACATACATACACCTATACATTTCATACATATATATAATACATATGCTATATCTATCTATATCATATATATCTATATATCATGTGACATCTATACATACATACATACATATACGTATTGATTTGTTTCTGCATTTTCAACTCTGCTTCTCTGTTCCATTTGGCTATCCTTTCTCCCAAACCACACCATCTTAATTACTATAGCTTTATAATAAGTCTAGCATACTGGTAACACAATTTCTCCAGATTTGTTTTCTTCTTCCAGTTTGTCCTGGCTATTGTTGGCCCTTTCAGTTTTCATATGCATTTTAGAATCAATCCCTTAGCTTATCACAACAAAAATGCTGAAATATATGTTGCATGAGTTGATCAACTTGAAAAAAATTTATATTGTTACAACATTGAGTTTAACAATGAGCATCATATATTCCTATACCTATTAATATCCTCTTTTATTTCTCTCAGTAATGCTTTCTAATGACATATTTTTTGTTATTTCTAGCTATTTTTTTTTTAGATATTATTCAATTGGTTTCATTTAAAAGTTTTTATTTTTTGCTTTTCTTGGAACATAAAATGGAATTGATTCCAAACAGTGACCTTGTATCTAGAGATCTTAACCTCAACTCATTCGATTCTAATGGCTTAAGTGTGCATTAGTTGTCTTTTTGTCACGATTTTCATGTATGCTCCCAAGTCATCTGAAAGTAGTTATAATTTTATATCTTCCTTTCAATGCTTTTGCTTTTTTATCGTTCATTTATTTAAATTTTACTTTAAGTTCTGGGGTACATGTACAGAACCTGCAGGTTTGTTACATAGGTATATATGTGCCATGGTGGTTTCCTGGGCCTATCAACCCATCATCTAGGTTTTAAGCCCTGTATGCATTAGGTATTTGTCCTAATGCTCTCCCTCCCCTAGCCCCCCGCCCCTGCCAGGCCCCAGTGTGTGATGTTCTCCTCCCTGTGTCCATGTGTTCTCACTGTTCACTCTCACTTATGAGTGAGAAAATGTGATGTTTGCTTTTCTGTTCATGTATTGGTTTACTGAGGATGATGGCTTCCTGCTTCATCCATGTCCCTATTAAGGACATGATCTCATTTCCTTTTATGGCTGTATAGTATTCCATGTGTATATGTGCCACATTTTCTTTATCCGTTTTATCATAGATGGGCATTTCGGTTGGTTCTAAGTCTTTGCTACCGTAAATAGTGCTGCAATAAACATACGTGTACATGTGTCTTTGTAGTAGAATGATTTATAATCCTTTGAGTATATACCCAGTAATGGGATTGTTGGGTCAAATGGTATTTCTGGTTCTAGATCCTTGAGGAATTGCCACACTGCCTTCCAAAATGGTCGAACTAATTTACACTCCCACCAACAGTGTAAAAGTGTTCCTATTTCTCCACATCCCCTCCAGAATCTGTTGTTCACTGACTTTTTAATAATCGCCATTCTGACTGGCATGAGATGGTATCTCATTGTGGTTTTGATTTGCATTTCTCTAGTGACCAGTGATGATAAGTTTTCTTTCATATGTTCATTGCCCATATAAATGTCTTCTTTTCAGAAGTGTCTATTCATATCCTTTACCCACCTTTTGATGAGTTTGTTTCTTTTTGTCTTGTAAATTAGTTTAAGTTCCTTGTATATGCTGGATATTAGACCTTTGTCAGATGGGTAGCTTGCAAATATTTTCTCCCATTCTTTAGATTGTTCACTCTGATGATAGTTTCTTTTGCTGTGCAGAAGCTCTTAGTTTGATCACATCCCATTTGCCAATTTTGGCTTTTGTGGCAATTGCTTCTGTGTTTTAGTCATGAAGTCTTTGCCCATGCCTATTTCCTGAACGGTATTGTCTAGATTTTCTTCTAGGGGTTTTATGGTTTTGAGTTTTACATTTAAGTATTTAATCCATTTTGGGTTAATTTTTGTATAAGGTGTAAGGAAGGGGTCCAGTTTCTGTTTTCTGCATATAGCTAGCTGTTTTCCCAGCACCATTTATTAAATAGAGAATCCTTTCCCCATTGCTTGTTTTTGTCAAGTTTGTTGAAGATCAGATGGTTGTAGATGTGTGGTGGTATTTCTGAGCTCTCTGTTTTGTTCCATTGGTCTATATATCTGTTTTTGTACCAGGATCATGCTGTTTTGGTTACTATAGCCTAGTAGGATACTTTGAAGTCAGGTAGCATGATACCTCCAGCTTTGATCTTATTACTTAGGATTGTCTTGGCAATATAGGCTCTTTTCTGGTTCCATATTAAATTTAAAGTTGTTTTTTTCTTTTTTTCTTTCTTTTTCATCATTTTTACAGGTGTCGACTGTTGTTTTTAAAAATGCCTTTTTGTATTGGCTACTGTTTCTATTAGAGTAATAAAAATGGTGATAGCAGATAAGTAATATCTAATTCCAATGCAAGTTTTTCAATATTTTATCATGAAGCATGAAGTTTTCTGTAAGAATTTGATGAACACTCTTTATCTAAGAAAGTTCCATTCCATACCTAGTTTGCTAATAGTTTTCATTGTAAATTGATATAGGATCATATGCAATGTTTTCGTTTCATATATCACAGTGATTGTATAACTTTTATCTTTTCTGCCAGTGCGTATCAACATCAATTTATTTTTCAATGTTAAAACACACTTGTATTCCTAGAATAAATCCACTTTTTGTGATGAGTTAACTTTTTATCAAATACATTTTTATACAGCAGTTTACTCATGAGCTTGACAGTCACTGGGTCAAGTATTTAGCTCCATATTTTAATATAGATTAAATTATCTTTGACATCTTAACTTTTGATGTTTTTAACATTTTAAGTCTTTTAAGAAGTACAATTGGAAATATCTGCTTATTCTGCCTATTGTTATAGTAGACATGCTCATGCAGGAAATACCTCAGAAGCTTTCCAGGCATTAATGTCTGGTAATGTGTAGATTAAACAGATTGATGTGTTCTTACACTTTGGGTAACAGGAATTTCTACAACTTCTCCAGGCTCCACAAATCAGATATACCTTTTCTTAATGCCCGAGTAGCAATAATCCAAGTCACTATCCTACCTGTCTATAAAGTCCTTAACAAGGTTTTCCTCCAAGAACACATTTTAGCTGGATAATTTTACGTTCCCTAGTTTTTCCTCACTTTCTCAGTGAGTATCATTCCAAAATAAAATATATTCTTTACCTTTGCAAAACCAACAGTTCCATCAAAGTATTTTTCTTTAATTAAACATGTAATTTATCCACAAAAGGGAATCCAAACTTCTCATTCTGTGGAAAATTGGAAAAACTACAGTCTAGAGGATTCTGTTATTATATTTGCGATTCCCATTTAGGAATGAGTTCTGCCATTTGTATATGTTACTTATTGTGTCTTCTTTGTATTTACGTTATTTTAAATATTTTTATGTTATATTTTATTTATATTTTAATCTAGAAATCAATTGAGAAAAACTGCAGTTAATCTATGGATTAGACAGTTGTAGGAAACATTAATTTACTCTAGGAAGGGAAACAAAAATGAGTTATTGTAAGGACAGGACACAACAGGCAAACTCAAGAAATAAAGTACCAGCAGGCCACAGCAGAACTAAATAGAACTGGAAATTCAGACACAAGTTTACAGTTTCCATCTTGAAAAGGCTTATCTTTGTTTTTTCACTCTCATTTCTCTAGCTTTATAATTTTCTACCTGTCCTAGCATGACTACTTCTCTCTCCCATAGTTGTGTGGCTTTAATACTCATGTACTCATTTTTTTTTTTAACATTAGGGAGGGAAGAATCTTATCTTCCACTTCTTATGTACCCAGATGACGACTTTCAGCTGAAATAACTCTTCTTTTCTCTATTTTTTTTTTTTTTTTTGAGACAGAATCTTGCTTAGTCGCCGCCCAGGCTGAACTGCAGTGGCGTGATCCCAGCTCACTGTAACCTCTACCTCCTGAGTTTAAACGATTCTCCTGCTTCAGCCTCCCGAGTAGCTAGGACTACAGGTGCCCACCTCCACGCCAAGCTCATTTTTGTATTTTTAATAGAGACTGGTTTACACCATGTTGGCCTGGCTGGTCTCGAACTTCTGACATCAGGTGATCCACCCACCTCGGTCTCCCAAAGTGCTGGGATTACAGGCATGAGCCCAGACCTCTCACTCTTTTTCTTTTCTTTTCTCTTTTATTTCTTCTAAAAAAGCAAACAAACAAAATGTACAGAATGTGCAGATTTGTTACATAGGTATGCGTGTGCCATGGTGGTCTGCTGCACCTATTGACCTGTCTTCTAAGTTCTCTCTCCTCACCCCCTACCCCCCAGAAGGCCCTGGTGGGTGTGGTTCCCCTCTCTGTGTCCATGTGGTTTGAATATTCAGCTCCCACTTATAAGTGAGAACACACGGTGTTTGGTTGTCTGTTCCTGTGTTAGTTTGCTGAGAATCATGGTTTCCAGCTTCATCCATGTCTCTGCAAAGGACATGATCTCATTCCTTTTTATGGCTGCATTGTATTCTATGGTGTATATGTACTGCATTTTCCTTATTCAGTTTGTCATTGATGGGCATTTGGGTTGGTTCCATGTCTTTGCTATTGTATAGTGCTGCAATAAAAATAAGTGTGCATGTTTCCTTATAGTAGATTGATTTATATTCCTTTGGGTATATAACCAGTAATGGGATTGCTGGGTCAAATGGTATTTCTGGTTCCAGATCCTTGAGGAATCACCATACTGTCTTCCACAATGGTTGAACTAATTTACATTCCCACCAGCAGTGTAAAAGTGTTCCTATTTCTCCACAGACTTGCCAGTATCTATTGTTTTCTGACTTTTTAATAATCACCATTCTGACTATGGTGAGATGGTATCTCATTGTGGTTTTGATCTGCATTTCTCTGATGATCAGTGATGTTGAGCTTTTTTTCGTATGTTTGTTGGCCACTAAATGTCATCTTTTGAGAAGTGTCTGTTCATATCCTTTGCCCACTTTTTGATGGTGTCATTCATCTTTTTCTTGTAAATATGTTTAAGTTCCTTGTAAATGCTGGGTATTGGACCTTTGTCAGTTGGGTAGATTAGAAAAATTTTCTCTCATTCTATAGGTTGCCTCTTCACTCTGATGACAGTTTCTTTTGCTGTGCAGAAGCTCTCTAGTTTAATTAGACCGCATGTGTCAATTTTGGCTTTTGTTGCCATTGATTTTGGTGTTTTTGTCATGAAGTCTTTGCTCATGCCTATGTCCTGAATGGTATTGCCTAGATTACTCTTTATTGACTCCACATCTTGAAAGGAGAAGAGATTATTTTGGCTTGTGTGTTTGAAATAACTTGTTGAGCATGCTCTGCTTAGCACCTTTCTCCTGGCTCTGTTCAGTTGTGTCTGCCTATTGAAAAGAAATTTTCTTACCTACTTTCATCCACATCAATCTGCCAGTGATGTGGAAGGTTAATAGGGTTCTGCCTGTGCCAGTGCCTGGGTGAATAAGTATGTCAAATTTAGGAGTCAATTCCTAACAAGCCTATTGGGTTTTAGATTCAGAGTTGTAATCTCCAACCAGGTTGTTTTAGTAATAAAGGTGATATTTTGAATTCTATTTGCTTGCTTTTTGCTTTTTTGTCTCAGTTGGTTCCAAAAGAAGAAAAAGATCTATTATTTAGTAATCCACATGAACCCCACATAGAGAGAAAATAGAGTACATAAGTCCATCATATAAAAAATAAATTTAAAATACATGAAGAGTTCAATGAGAAAAAATAATATTTAAATATATAGGCGTGTCTCAGAGATACTGTGGGTTTGGTTCCAGATCACTGCAATAAAACAAATACGGCAATAAAAGAATTCACACAAATTTGGGGGATTCCCAGTGCATAAAAAAGTTATGTTTACCCTATGCTGTACTCTATTAAGCATTTAAAACATTATGTCTAAAAATGTACATATTTTAATTTAAAAATATTTTATTGTTAAAAAATGCTAATGATCATCTGAGCCTTCAGTAACTCTTAAATTTTTTTTTTTTTTTTGGTAGAAGGTCTTGTTTGATGTTGATGGCTGCTGTTTGATCAAGGTGGTGATTGCTGAAGGTTAGGTTGGCTGTGGCAATTTCTTAAAATAAGACAACAGTGAAGTTAGCTGCATGAAAAGATTCTTCCTTTAACAAAAGATTTTTCTATAGTATGCACCACTGTCTGATAGCATTTTACCCATAGTATAACTTTCAAAATTTGGGTCAGTCCTCTCAAATCCTGCTGCTACTTTATCAACTAAGTTTATGTTTGGATAGTAAGAAGTGGAGTTAATTAAATATGCAGTGACTATTATGGGGAAACACTGTTAGGCTCTGTGCAGAGTGAATCCCAGGATAGTCATTTCTAGTAGTTTCAACAATATCTGGTGTTCCTACCCTTCTAAGCAAATGTGAACACATTTGAGCTTCATATATCAACAGGTCAGTTTCACAAACCGGATATTCATTGAAGGAAGCAAAAGGCAGAACACATTCAGGTGACTGTATTTCATGTATTACATGTAGCAAAATTATAAGGAAAATAAAAGATGGGATGATAACTATTGAAATATTTCTTAAGCTAAGTAGAACATGCATAAATAATATTAATTAACTAATAAAGTGCTCTATACATTTTATAATTTCCTCCAAGAAAGGTTTCCTTATTCTGAAATCATGTGTGGTAAGCAAAGGTTGTGAAATATGGATTCTAATAGGCTACCTGCAGTCATCGCCCTGGCACAATGAACACTTTTTGGCTCCATATTCCTTACTAGAAAGAGGATAAATGTCTACTTAGTGTGGCATAGTTCTTTTACAATTAGAATCTTACCTTCCTTTCTATACTTCTCTTTTCTTCTTCCTGCTTACAATGTGTGCACTGAGTAACCAGTGAATCAATCTCAATTCCTTGAGTGTGATTTTAAAATATTTTTACCTGAAATACTTTGTTCCTTAACTTCAAACCATCTTTTACAACACAGTTAAAATATTGCTTGTGTGAAACTATTTCCAATTCTCATACTGTGTTATATACTTTAAGGTACCATAATGGGCTTACATATCTGTATTCTCCATTAAGGATAGCTCATGGAAGTGGCACCCTGTCTTATTTGTCATAATTTCCCTAATACTTAGCCCGGTGTCTGGCATGCTAAATGTTTAACGTTAGACAATTCATTTAGAAGAGGTGTTGAAATGTTAAAATGTTCAAAACGTTGAAATTTCTGAGTTAATGACCTAAACAATGATTAGCATAAAAATTCAGAGACTGTCACTGTGGATTAGAGTGATCTGGAAAGATTCCATCAAAGCTGGTGGCTCTGAGGTAGGTCTAACAGGACGGGTAAGATTTGCAGTCATTGAGGAGAGAGGTGAGCTTCCCAAGCTAACCAATCATGAGAGCAAAAGGTTGGAAATTGGGAAGTCTTCCTTCATTCTGCAGATCTCCATGCATATGAGACTTCCTTTAGGAAGCTACTGTCTTTTTTCTGTGCTCCATACACTGTTCACATTTCCTGTGTTTCTGTGATTTCTCTAGAATCACAGACTGTGTTAGGGCTTCAGGTTCATGAGAAATGAAGACAGAATGGGATAATACTGTAGATGAAGCTATGCAAGGATACTTGTCTCAGTTAGAAGGTACCTTCAGTGGATGGGCACCATGGCTCATGCCTGTAATCTCAACACTTTGTGAGGCTGAGGCAGATGGATCACCTGAGATCAGGAGTTCAAGACCAGCCTGGCCACAAGGTGAAACCTCATCTCTACTAAAAATACAAAAAATTAGCTGGGCTTGGTGGTGGATGCTTGTAATCCCAGTTACTCAGGAGGCTGAGACAGAAGAATTTCTTGAACCTGGGAGGCAGAGGTTCAGTGAGCTGAACACCACTGCCCTCCAGCCTGGGAAGCAAGAGTAAAACTCCTTTAAAAAAAAAAGGAGGAGGAGGAAGAGGAGGAAGAGGAGGAGGAGGAGGAGAAAGAAGAAAAAGAGAAGAAAGAAAAAAGAAGAAAGAAGACTAATGAAGAAGAAGAAGGCAACTTCAGCCTGATTCTACAGGAGGCTCTCAAGTGTGAGTCACACCGAATTGATCCCATCTTGAGGAAAATACAGCTGTTTATATTCCCAGATTAGCCAGTTATTAACTACAGGCTGTCTCTAGGGGAGGGTGCCAATCTCCTGGGCAAGAAAACTCTCATTTGGCTGAAGGCAGTTCTCTAGGGAGGGATCAGCTGTGACCAATGAGCATGTCCAGCATGGGTGAACTTGCCTTCTAAGGTGAACTGATCAAGGCACTACCAAAAAGTCTGCTCAGTTACACTAGAGTAGCTATACATTTTTGTCCACTCTTCTGCTTTGACCCTACTCTGTGTCATGCTGTTATATCACCGTTCTCATCTTCTGGGCTATTTATTCTGTTTTTGTTGTTGTTGTTGTGGGGCACTATTGCTTTCAAATCGATCGTGTTCTTCTGAACACCACTAAATCTCCTGGTTAGTGGCACCACTTCTTGGCACTATGGCCACTTCTATTGGACACCACCTTTTATTTATTACCAAGCGATGTCAGCTCCTACTGCTGATTCTGCAGCTTTATGGGTGTCAAATTCTATTCAGGGTCAAAACTTGGGAGAGCGCTCCTTGTATTGTGTTGCATTGTATGTGTTAAACCCAAAGGCGGAAAAGAATGCTCCCCAGTGCTTTTGAGAGTTAATAGTATACTCTTTCGCTTGATACTTAGAGCACTACCCTACCAAATGCTACTCAGACTTCCCTTTCTATAGTGACTGATGCTTCGTTATTGAAACACTATTATCTTCTCAACTCTCTGCTCCCTTTCGGTAAGCTCCCTCCTCACTGGTCTCTCAATCTCTCCCGCAAATAGACTTTTGGTAGGTCTGTGCTATCAAAGCTTTAGGCTGCTAAAACATCTGAATTCCAGTAGTGGCAAAACCATAACCCCAGCTCCATATGCAAAATTTTGATTAAGACTAAATTGTTTGGATACTAGAAATTGTAGTTAGTTCAATATCCAGTGACTGTTATGGGGAAAACACTGTATTATGTTCTGTGCAGAATCCCATGATAGACATTTCTAATATTTTTAACAGTGTCTGGGGTTCTTATCCTTCTAGGCAAATAGAAAACAGCCAATGAGCTGTGAGTAGAAATGACTTATGGGATGAAGCATTTAATTACCAGTGTCATTTCTGGATTGAAGTGTTTAATTGCTCCTATGAGATTCCCTTGTGCTCTTATGCCCCTGCTGTATTGAGTATGGAGAAATCCTGTGGACATACGGCGGAACCAATGGTTGAGCAGTCTTTATCGCATGAAAGAGTTACTCTTGAGTTTCTCAGACCCACGGTGGATGCTGCATAAATGAGAGAAATGAGAAATAGTGTTTTTCTGAGTTAAGCCATTGAGATTTGGATTCCTTGTAAGCATAGCATAAACTGTGCTAACCTATCTTCATTAATGAAAACAATCCTGTTCTTTTCCCTCCCATTCTCCATTCAACTAAATAAGTGGTCTCCATAATGAAGAATTCTGGTGAAGGCTACAAATTAAAACACTTTATAGTAATGAGTACTCCCTTTCCCTGCCCACTTTTGACTCATTGTCTCTCCTGGCATGTTATGAAGAAATATCTATGTTTGAATAGAATGGTTTGGCAAAATTTTAGTGAACATAAATAGATTGCAGTTGGTTAATTTGTTCCAGTTGTTAAAATAAGTGAAATACCTAAGTTACAAAATAACTGGCCTACATAGTGTAAGAAGTGAGTGATCATGTCAGTTACAATGCACTGGAAAGCCAAGCCTTTCAAATTCTATTTTTTTTACCAAGTTGGTCAGAAGTATGCTTTCAATAAAAGTGTTCAATGTGGAAAGTCTGGTAACTAATGCTAAGAGTTATATAAATAGACAGTAAAATACGTTTCCTCACTGTAATCCTCCAAAATAAATAAATCTCAGAAATACCTTTGTTTACACTCTTTTCTTGGTGAGTTGTACTTAAATAAAAAGCAAGATGGAATTTGAGATATTTACGTAACAAAATAAGGCTCTGCTTATGGAATATTATTACTGTCAAGATATTGAATATTTTAATATAAAAATTCTCAATGTATGGTATGTGTGATATGGCATTTAATATTTATCTGAACACATCTATTTTTTAGAAAATACTTAAAACTCGATAGACAGTGAAATTTGCTTCTTTCAACCAATGACAAAAATTTCCATCTGTCTTATGTTTGTAAATTACTCTGAATTTTCTAATATGAAAAAATTCAAATCATAAAATATATATGATCATTTTATATGATGGAAGAGAACTGATAAAAGAGCTTCGGAGGAAGATACATGATATTCCAGAATCAGACAGAGCTTACAATGTTGGCCAGGGATTAGGAGTCATTTGGAATATTTCTTCCCTGTAAGCATCTTATGACATCATATGGTAAATTGGCTTTTCTATTACGGTCAGAGAAGACCCTTCATGCAGCCTTTCTACAGAGACATTTCACTGTGGTGGCAAACTCACCTATTTATTTAACGCTGGTATTTCAGTCATCTGACAAATGGTCTTTCATCCAAAAACATAGACAATGAAACATTGAAACATCCTTTTTCATGACCACTATTAATAATTATAGAATTTTAGTGATTAAATACAATACTAAAAATATATACTTAACAACAACAGCTAAATATTTACTTAACATGAATTATGTGTCAGCCATTGTGTTCTATATGAATTATTTTACATAATTCTCAAAACCCTCCTTTAAGTTAGATACTAGTATTAGTTCCATTTAACAAGGCAGAAAGCACCGATAGGCTAAGTAACTTATTAAAAGGAATAAATTTAGTCATTAATTACACATAAATTGAACAAAGATTTGTCTGGCAGTAAGATTACAGAAATGAAGTAAAACATGGGCCCAGTCCCTGAGGAACTTAGTGGGAGACGTAGACATGTAAATAGCAATTTAAAATGACATGAAAAGAACTACATACTCGAAACAGGAACTGTAATTTGAGAAAGAGAAAACAGCATTTGAGCCGGAAGTGAGATTTCATCAGAAAAAAGGGGAAGGTCATTCCCGACATCATAACCTGCGTGTTTAGCAATAGAGAGGCATGAAGGGGCATGGAGTTTGGGAAATGCTGATGAGTTTGTATGGTTGGAATGGAATGTGTGGGGAGAAATAAGAGAAACTCTGTGGCTCAATTCACAGAGTTAAAATCATTCAGTTAATTTTCGCTTCAAACACTTTTACCATTTACTTCCCTCCTTTTCTTTCCTTTATGTGTTTACTTTTGTAGAAATAGTAACAAAGATTAACTGAATGATTTTTTTTTTTAAATATAAGATGATTGAGATGACATATATGAACAAATGCTGTATAATAGATTCAGGCACCTTAAGAGGTGAGAAAAGAGATATTACTCCATTAATTAGACCAAAAGTTGTTTCTAAAATTAAGTATCAAACAAATCCCTGAACATTCTGGGTGATCTAGGAAAGCAAGAAAAAAGATATTGATTGCACACAAAATTTAAAATTCTAATTTTTGAGTATCAAGCCTATTTGTAAGGTTGGAAAATCCCTAAGGTTACCTAGGTAATTTCAAATATGCCACAACTCCTGGGGAAATCCTTATAGAAAAGAAAATTTATTTTAGAAAAAACAAAATAAAACCAACAACCAGGGCGTTCTCAGCTTATGTTTAAATATGATAATGTCATTCATTTCAGAAGACAGTGTGCCAGATAATTAAGTAAAATAAAATAAAGAAACTTCTAAGATTATCTAGAGCAATATAGAGTAATTGGGAAGACTTGTATGCATTTACTACAAATGAGAAAAGTATAAAGCACAAATCATGAAGTGTGTTTTCTACCACAATAATGATGATTATCTATCAAAATAACAATTTCTAGGAAAAGAATGATAGAACAAAAATTAATTATTTCTGGCCCTTTCTGGCAAGAAAAGAACCTGCTGTAGAAGTAAGGAGGCCAAGTATGAAAGATAACCATGTATAGTGCAACAGGTAAAGGCCTGCAGGAATATTACAAGTAAATGATTGTTTTACTTTTCTATTCTTCAAGAAGAAAGCCATTTTGGGAAACATTTTTGACATAATAGTATGTGGTGGCAAAAACTGATAAAATAATTTGTACATGAAGATAATAAGCAACAGCATGAGTTAGAGAGAGTTATGAATGCAGATATATATGTCATATATCTGTGTCATGTATATCACACACTTGGCACAATTTCAGGGAATACAGAGGGAAAAGAGAGAGGAAGCAAAGAAGAAGGCAGGAGAGATGTGGCAGACTTTTTTCCCCCCAAAATGGCCACAGTGTTTCCCATCCTATATGTTTTTGATATATTTTTATCTTTATGTCTGCAACCATGTAAATAACATTACTGTGTCAAATAAATTCTATTAAAGAGAACTATCGCAAGAAGAAATATGATGTGTCAATGGTTAAAAGAATCCATGTGATTTCTGAGGATTGGTAATAAGAAATGAAAATTTTCATCCGGTTTTCTTTGGATACTCTGTTACGGAGCTCTGAGCCACAGTTTAAGGTGTTTGAGACCGCCATGCTGTGAGGAAGGCCAGGCCACACGTAGATTATCTGACCAACAGCTCCAGTTGAGGTTTCTGCCAACAGCCAGCATGCATCCAGGTGATTCCCACTCCCAGCCTTTAAGTCCTTCCAGCTGAGGCCTCAGATATCATGGAGCAGGGACAAAGACAAAGTAATGCTGTTTATTTAAGAATAAAATAAAAATACTATTTTTCCTTTTAATTTATGTCTACTGTATTTTCAAGAGGCTACTACTGTAAGCTGTTGGGACATAACTACTTATTAGTTGTTTGGACATAATAAGTAAAACAGGTATTTCATTAAACCTAGGGACAAAATGGAAAGAATTTCAGAGAGATTAAGGGCACCATGAATAAAAAAGGTTTGGTTTCCCTGAATTAATTCATTTAATTTTAATATCAACCAAAGAGGTAATTCCATTCTCATTTCAATTTTTCAGAAACTGAGGCATAGAGAGGTTTACTCTTTAGCTTGTTCACACAGCTAAAGAGTATTATTCCAGATTTGAACCTTGTCAGTCTGATGCCAGAGCCCACATCCCATACCACTACAACTACTGCTTCTATGTCTATAGTCATGTAATTAGCATTAACAGTGTCAAGCAAACTCCATTAAAGAGAAATATCCTAAGGAGAAATATGATTTCAATCAGGAATATTATATGTTCAAGCTGGAATGGGAAGAAGTTTTGTGAATCATTGTACAAGGAGAAAACTAAAGACAAACAGACATCAAAGACAAACAGATTTAGTCACGGCAGAGTCAGTATAAGAACCTATTTCTCCCTGCTTCCAATTCCGATATACGCGCCTTCTAACTGAAAAAGTTCTGTTCAGGAGTGGCGACCAAAAAATAGGATATGCAGGTACTCATAATGCTACAAGAGGGCATGGAAAAATAAACACCTCAATTTGAAGTATAGTGACGTGGCAGTTATTCTTGTAGCTGACAAAACTCAACAGATTAAAAGTCAGTTATTTTTCCACTGAACTCAGGGGATTTACAATGTTTATTCCAGTCACTCAACAGAGCAACTTCTTTCATTGGACGGTCAAGTAATTCTCATTAAAAGTCTCTAATTTGAGCTTTCTGCTTCCATAATCTGTAAAATACTTTCTTCTTTTGTGCTCCCTAGCAGACAATATAATACTCATTTATTTTCTTGTTACTTTCCCTCCTCACTAGCCAGGAGTTCCTAAAGAGCAGGGACCACTCCTTTCGCCTCAGTCAGAATCTCTAGTGTCAGTCAAGAACAGTGCCTAGTATGTAGTAGGTGCTTAAAAGATGCTTGTTGAGTCTGTAATAAGTGTATGTTGGCAGGAAGCTATATGTGAGCTATGACATAATTTATTTAATGAGCCTCAATACATACTTGTCTCTAATGTCTCTGTACAGAAACACCTGATGTGAACTTTACAGAAGCAAAAAATAAATATCTGCTATGTTAAGTCACGGAGATTGTGAGGTTTAACTGTTATAAAGCCTTCTATTACTTCAGGCTAAAATGACCTCTGTTTTCAACAAAACTTAATCAAGAGTCAGGCCTCATCGTACACATTCAAGCTCACTGGCAACCATTATTCAGATGCAAGTCACATAGCAGGTCTAACATGATCCTAAACAAATAGTGGCTTTTGAGTGCTTTGTGATTCATTTACTTCATTTATGTCAGCCTCACATATTGCTTAATGAACACGGATTCAACAGACTTCCAGTCTGATCTGATAGTATTTTATGAGGCACTAGGCACAAGGGGAAGCACGAATGTCTTCTGATAACTCAAGATCATTATTCTCACCTCTTTACCTTTGCTCATAATGTTCATGCTGCTTGGGATATTCATTTTCTTTCTTTTTAACAAAGCCAAACCCTTTCTTGATTTCCTAGTTTACACTCCACTTTGTTGTACATTTTCTAATAGTTTCAGACCCCTTTTTTTTAACTTGAATAGCATGAGAACTTTGGGCTACACCGTTTGACTCATGACTATTCTGTTTTGCTTCACATCTTATTTGTTTGTCTCAATTCCCCAACAAGATTTGTCCAACGTCCTTGACTAAAGAAATCAGTCATTATAGTATCACTATGTGTAATTCGGTCCTAAACAAATGACAGTGTTTCAGTACTTTACGGTTCACTTACTTCATTGATACCAGCCTCACATATTGCTTAATGAAAACTGATTCAACAGACTTCAAATCTGATCTAATAGTAGTATTTCATGAGGCTCTAAGTACAAGCAAAAGTTGATAATACTAAAGAGGAAGGAGGGGTCATTTATTGGAAACCATATATGTCAGACCATACACTGTAGCAGAGGAAGAAAAATATTGCGTGGGTGGAAGGTTAGCTGTAGTTCATGGTCAAATGTGGAAAGTCAGTAGTTACAAGGAAATAAAAGAATCAAAAGACGAGCACAAAAGGAGCTGAAGCTTGGATTTCATTGAGTTAAGCTGTTCGTGTCCCATTGATACCTATTTCAATACTCACAGGCTTCATTCTTTCCATTTCAGTATTACAGTATTATACAGTAGTAGCTTCTCACATGGTAGATCTTCCGGTAAGAATGCTATAATTGCAGTGTCGGCATTAATATCAATATTGGCAGTGACACTGAGGAGTTTGAATTCTCCTGAGGTTACAAAATGTGTATGGGTTTGGGTATATTTGCAGTAGGGTAACAGCATCAAAGGATACAGTTTATGTTTCTTAGCACCCTAGACTCAATCAGAATCTTGATGCAATTTTATGTGGTTCTTTAATTGTTGATTTTGTAGTGTTCAAAACTTCTAATGATGTAACAGCTGAAAAAGGACATGCAAAAAGCCATTGTAAAAACTTTTAGGCTATTTTCTGTTGGGCACCAAGGAAGCATTTTGGCTGCATCTTTCCATCTAAATGACAAGAACTGAAGAAATGTTCTTTCTTCTCCATGCAGTGTAACTAAATTGTCTGGAAAAAATCAGCATTCACATGTCTTAGACAAGTGAGAACAGTGCTGTTTACTGTCTTGCATCATTGGATATGACACTTTTATCATGCTCTGAGAAGACATAAAATAGGTCATTGGATTAAGGACACAGTGTGGAAAATAGATGAAATCTGACAATAAATAGCAAATCTGTTAAGCCACCCTTCATTTTTAGCCTTCTCTTTTTTCTTGTCATCTTCTCCTGTGGGGTGGAAGAGACGCTTCCCTTCAAGGCCTGCCTTTTGCTTCACCATAGGCAGATACTCTCCCCAAATCCAAGATAATGTATGTTTGTCCATATGGTGGACTGCACTGGCCTTCTCCAACGTAGGAAAAATGTGCCTGTATGCTACAGGGAAACAGAATTATTGAAGGTACTTTTGGCAAACTAATACTTTTTATTGTCTGCTATAGGTCTCATAATGCCATTTGATATTAAACATCTCCAGTAACCTCAGTAGTTATATGAAATCAGCAGAAAGGAAGGACTATTGAGAGAACAGTTTGTCCGTCTCTTTGCCTCCAGGTATATTTTTATCACGCTGCAAAGGAAAACTAGCCTAAACGTTGAAATACCGGTGTGGAAAATGATCTTTAAAATGCAAATAAAATTTGGAAGTTTTATTTCAACATTTAGGCTATTTTCACTTGCTCTGTCCTTGAGGGCAGCACAGCAACATGGCCACCCTTCTTTGAATGAAGAGCAAGTCATTTTAGTGGATCTACATCTCATAGAAGATTTAAAATGGCAGAGATGCTTCTGTGGTTTGAATATTTGTCCCCTCTAAAACTCTTGTTGAAATTGAATCCATGATGTGGCAGTATCGAGAGTTGAGACCTTTAAGAGGTGATTGGGTCATGAGGGCTCTGACCTCGTGAATGGACTAATCCACTCATGGATTAATGGTTTAAGCAGTTAATGGACTAAACAGCTATTGTGGGAATGGGACTGGTGGCTTTATAAGAAGAGGAGAGACCTGATCTAGCACCTGAGCCCCTTGTCATATGATGCCCTGTACAGCCTCAGGACTCTGCAGGGAATCCCCATCAACAAGAAAACCCTCACCAGATGTGGCCTCTTGACCTTGGGATTTCTCAGCCTCCATAACTATAAAAATATTTTCTTAATAAATTACCCAGTATCAAGTGTTCTGTTAAAAGGAACAGAAAATGGATGAAGAAACATGCCAATGAGGATGGTGGCTAGGAAGTGAATGTTACAGTTGCTTCTTGCCTGCTGCTTTCTTGAACAGGGAGGCAGCCCTTAGAGGAGTGCAGATCACAAAGAGGGATTTATGTGAGTAAAGAATTATATATACCCTAAAACCATAAAGACCAATGTCATTATGGCAATTATATTAAGCATTTTGGTGAAGTCTTCAGGGGAGTGTAAACCATTAAAAAAGAAAGCTGTTAGAGGGGTTTATATCCTAACGCTACTTGTGTGAGTGAAGAATACCATCTTAAAAACATCTTCAGTATAATTGATATTGATGACTTTTGTTTTTACTTCCCAACCACCTTGAAATAGTTCCAATATTTCTGAAACTTTATCTTTTTTTAAGTTTGTTTTTTTCAACAAGTCTTTCTATTTTGGTTTACTGTTTAAGCTCAATTGTGAAGTTTAAGCTTTTGGAATGGGACCAAACTACAAAAATTTGAACAATACCTAGAAGAAATTAAGAGTCCAGTAAATGTTTTGCCTTAAAGTAAAAGATAGTTCCAAGATGTTCAGCCTGGGAAGAAAGATGGTAGAAGTGACTGAAACAGGATAAGTAGAAAAAAAATTAATAGGAGAAAAAAATTATTTTAGCTTGTGCATAAATGTCTGTTATACAATTTCTACCTGTAGATGTTTAACGGCAGTTGGAAGCATTGAATTGTACACACAAGAGTTAGGAGTAGAGATGCCGATTTAATAGGCATCTACATTCTCTTCAAGATTTGTAATAGGTAAGTGTAATGTGATCTTTCTCTCTTATTCCCTAGCCTCTAGTCAGCTATGCCAAATTAATTTCTTCTCCTGAAATTTTGATGATTTTTTCTTTGTAATATGCTACATTATACTTTTGTATGCAACATGAGGGATTAGGGTCAGGGAGAGAGTAAATGAAGAGGTTTCTGTTTATTTCTATTACTCAGCTAAGTATCAGAAACACAACAGGGTTAAAAAGGATGTCTGCAAAGGTGCTTGAATGACAAGTTCCCTGAGGAATTGTGCGCAAACAAAGAAACCCTTTGGTAATATGAGCTATGTCTCCTTGTTAAATTAAGCCTACTGTCTGTCACCCTCTGCCACTACTGTTACATCACAGGTAGCTTAACATCCAGATTCCTTTACCAACTTTATGAGAATCTACTTAAAGCATTCTCTGATACTACAGTCAGCCCTGGGAAAGATATCTGAGCTTTAATTAAGGAATGTATGTGGGGGGAAATTTCTGGTATCTTGTTTAGTAGACAAGAGTAATATATTCCTCTCTCCAAATATGCTTTTAGATGACATGGGGTAGGTTTGGAGATATTTATAACAAAATGAAACTGATGTGGCAATAGAATTTGTTAGCCCATTCTTTTATGTTTCTCAGTGGAGATCTTAACATAGTAAAATATCAGGTTAGGGCTTAGCGTAATGATTTTTGGAACAAGATAATGTTATTTCAGAACACTTCATTTAGAAAAATATCTTTGTTCTAATACTTCCTTATCCTAATTTAATTTGCTTTGGTGCTCACGGGTTACAGGAAGTGTAGTTGCACCCTTCTTTGCCCTTGCCTCACAAAACTTCCAACAGAAACCAATCGACACATGTGTCATTAATCTTCTTAACACTAAGCAGAAAAGACCAAATTGAAAATATGGTGGTCTTTCCATGAATGCACATCAGGACTGGTCTGTTTATCTCTGAGTAGGCATGTGTGATAAAAAACAGTATGTCACTGTGTGGTTTTCTAAGTGGAGAACTGGAACTATGTGAAGAACAAGGAGCCTGCCATGCTGTTGGAAGTTTTTACTTCTTTGCACTGTCATTTATATTGCTTTGACTGTGGTGTCTTCCAAGTATCACGAGGTATTTCTTCCCTAAAAGAACTCTGGTTGGGCTGGAAATAGTGGCTCATGCCTAGCACTTTGGAAGGCTGAGGTGAGAGACTCAGTTGAGGCCAGGAGTTCAAGACTAGCCTGGGCAACATAGTGAGACACCATCTTTACAAAACAAAAACAAAAACAAAAAACCCTTAGGCAGTTTTTTGAGAATAAAGCATGTCTTAAACCACATACCTTTATTTCTTTCACTCTTGCTGTATCTTGCTAACTATTCTCTCATTAAAAAAAAAAATTTCAACAAGTCCGGATGTGGTGGCTTACACCTGTAATCTCAGCACTTTGGGAGGCCAAGGCAGGTGGATCACAAGGTCAAGAGATCAAGACTATCCTGGCCAACATGGTGACACCCTGTCTTTATTAAAACTACAAAAATTACCCGGGCATGGTGGCATATGCCTGTCATGCCAGCTACTCAGGTGGCGGAGGCAGGAGAATTGCTTGAATCTGGGAGGTAGAGGTTGCAGTGAGCTGAGATCACACCACTGCACTTCAGCCTGGCAACAGAGCAAGACACTGTCTCAATTAAAAAAAAATTCAACAGCTTAAGTTCAATATCTTTTATGCTTCATTCCACGACTTCTTAGTGAGTTCCTAAAATTGATACAAGCAACAAAAACTTATGTCACAAATAGAACACAAGCAAATAAGGCTCGGACATTTTAAAGCTGATGGCAACACACATCAGAATAAGATTATGGTAAAATAAGGATTGTGGATTCTGTGTGATATTCTTCATGCTCGATTTTGTGCTGATGATAGTAGGATATAAGTATAAAGATAGTAATCTAAATTAGTATGTCCATCTACTGTAACACAAACTATAATCTCTATCTGATACCCACTACACTACAGACATTTGATAACTTCCTACAATAAATATCCTAAGTTTCTATAGCCATATGAAGCACCTAGAAGAACCAACTATGAATCTGTTAGCCATTTACACTTCTGTATTAAGTTAAAAACTTATTAGGATTAGAAGTCAAATAGAGGGCTAGTAGAATATTGAAAAGCATATGTTTTTCCCTTTGAGTTTAAAGCTCCATTTTGAATGGAGTGTTGAGTGGTGAAGTCTTTACAGCGAGTCTTCTGAAAGTTTTTCCTTCACTGTTGTTTTCACCTGGGTAAAGGGAATGTAGGAGTGATTAACAGGATGGTTAATGTGTAGCAGCTGAGGAAAGGCTCACCAGTTATGAAATGCAGTCTGGTAGGAAGAACAATGTCGCTCTCCACCCACTTTGTTCATCTCCTAATCCATGAAAACTATGAATATGTTACTTTAGATGGTGAAAGGGATTTTGCAGAGGTGATTAAATTAAGAACGTTGAAATGAGAGGATTATACTAGCATATCCAGGTGGGACCAATCTAGTCACCCTAGTCCTTAAAAGCAGAGAAACTTTGCCAGCTACGGTCAAAGAGAGTAATGTCGACGGAAGAGTTACTGGGATGCAGCCTGAACATGGAAAGGGGCCGTGGGCCGAGGAGTGTGGGCAGCCTGCAGAAGCTGAGAGCTGGGAAATGTGGGGAATGGAGTATTGGTGAGTCGAAATTGGTTTAATAATTCCCTAACACTAATGTGCACAACAAACTCACGGACTGTTTGTTTAAGGTGCTTATTTCCAGTCCCCATCCCAGGCATTCTGATTCCTTAAATCTAGTTTGAGGCATTAAAATTCTGTAATTGAACTCAGTTTCAACAAGTGATGAAGATAGGCTTTGAAGTCCATTTTTGTTTGATCTTATGAAAAGTGGGTTGCCCTATTTAACATTTAATAGTCTTATTTTCTATTTTTGTATTTCAGAATCAGGGAACAGTCTTCTGTCTCCCTCTCACACACTCACAGGCACACACTCTTACACACACTCTCACACATACTCTCACACTCTGACACACAATTACTCTTGTCTGCTTTCTATTAGCTGGCATGATGTCATCTCTCTAGAGACTGACAAATTTTGGACCTCAATTTTTTTTTTTTTTTTTTTTTGAAACGGAGTCTTGCTCTGTCACCAGGCTGGAGTGCAGTGGCACAGTCTGGGCTCACTGCAACCTCTGCCTCGTGGGTTCAAGCGATTCTTCTGCCTCAGCCTCCCAAGTAGCTGGGACCACAGGCATGTGCCACCACGCCCGGCTAATATTTTTGTATTTTTAGTAGAGACGGGGGTTTTATGTTGTTGGCCAGGATGGTCTCAATCTGTTGACCTCATGATCCGCCCACCTCGGCCTCCCAAAGTGCTGGGATTACAGGCGTGAGCCACTGTGCCTGGCCTGGACCTCAATTTTTGAAAACTGAATCAGGAATACATGATTAGAAAGAGCAGTAATGTCTCATTTGTTTAATCTGTGTTTTCTATGCTAGACTGTAAGCCCATCAGAGTGAACAACACAGGTACATCAATCTCATTAGCAGCTCTACAACACTAATGAATGCCCGACACTATTAATCAATAAATACTTTCTTTTGAGGAAAATGGAAACCATGCAAGGGTAGTTTGTCATAGGAGAGATGCAAGGCAGAGGTAGACTAGAGAAATATGACCCAAAAGACATGAAATCGCTACTTTGTAAAGTTACATACAGTGTTAGGTTTATGGCAGCATTATCCACAATAACTGTGATATAGAAACAACCTGGGTGTCTGTCACCAAATGAATGAATAAATAAACTGTGTGTGTATATACATACACAGTGGAGTATTATTTCCCCTTTAAAAAGGGATCCTGCCATTTTCCATAACATGAATGTACCTGGAAAACATTACACTAAATGAAATAAGCCAGACACAAAAAGAAAAATATTGCATGATCTTAGTTAAATATGGAGAAAAAAGGTGAATGATACAGAGAATAAAACAGTTATTACCAGGGCAGGGTAAGAAGGAGGAAGTGGGGAGAGATACAGGTCAAAGGATTCAAATAGGAGATATGTAGGATGAACAAGCCTAAAAATCGAGGACTATAGTTAATAATAGTGTATGGCATTCAGGATTTTTGCCAAATGAGAGATTATAGCTGTTCTTGCCACAGACAGAAAAAATGAGTAACTGTGTTAGGTGATGGATATGTTAATTGATTTAACTATAATAACCATTTTGCTGTGTATGCATCTCAATGCTATTTTGTATACTTTAAATATATACAATGATATTTATTTTAAAGATAAAATGGAAAGATATTTAGGAATGAAAAATGAGCAGATTTGCCAGTCTAACAAGGGATTACAGAAAACTGTTCTCAATCTGTAAACTAAGGTTGTTGGATGGAGATGTCTGCAAAGAATGTGCTTGGGTAGAAAACTAGTTTGCTTTTGGAGATTATGTGTTTGAAAGGCCTATGGGAGGTGATAAGCAGGGAGTAACTGCAGATATGTAAATCTACAGTGCTGAAGTGTGATAGCAAAATAGCGGCCCCCAATGATAACCATGTTGTAATTCTCAGAATTTGTGAATGTTATCTTACATGGCACAAAGGACGTTGCATATGTCATTAAGGTTAAGAACCTACAGGTGGGGAGAGTAGCTGGGCTTATCCAGGCAGGCCCAATCTAATCATGTGAGTCCTTTAAAGGAAAGTTTGCCAGCTGATGATAATCAGACATGGACGCAGCATTGAGGTGGTTGGCCCTGCTATTGATGGCTTTGAAGATTGAGAAAGGCAGCCTCGAGCCAAGGAATGCAGGCAGCCTCTAGAATGGGTTGGAAAAGGCAAGAAAATAGATTCAATCACAGAGCCTCAAGAAGGAACCCAGGCCTGCTAACCAGCTTGACATTTGGCCTGGTGAAACCTATTTTATACTCCTAACCTTCATAACTGTGAAATAATAAACTCATGCCATTTTAAGTAGCACACTTATGATAATTTGTTATAGCAAATTATTGGTAAAATGAATATACCAACATCTTTCCTGCTACCCCTACTAAAAGCAAACCAAACTTTACAACACTTATTGGCACAACTCTCTTGGGCCACGTTTTCTGGAGCCGAGAAAGGAGGAAATGCTTCTCCTTGATTCCCTTTGCTTGTGAGACATTTTCTTAGTTGTTCTGGGTTTTCACGGACAGAAAGCTGCTGACTGAACTATCGGGAAAGTATTCTTTGGTGCACGCAGAAAGTCAAGACACGTTTATATTCCGTCAATCGGAGGGTGAAAACCAGACTTCAAGAGAAATCCACATGCTCTCAGCCAGTTCCCATTCTCAATATGTAGCAGTTTTGGTTTGCCCCATCACTAGCAAAACTCCTCTGAGGGCTTCCTGAGAAGACAGGTGAGCTGCATGTCTATGAAGAGTCTGACCCTGTCAGATCTGTCAGCATGGACATGTTTAGAAGCAATGTTGTAGGTTGCATCGTTTTTTCTTTTTTCCTGTCATCTCTCATCCTTCTTGTTCAACATTACAATCCACTCTCAAATGTGTTTGGAGAATCAAAAATGGGCCTGTCTGGCCATTGTGGGGAAGAAAAAAAAAAAAAAAAGAATATTAGGCAAGACCAGAGCAGTGGTACTTGAGATGGACATAAGCTGAGAATGTGCATCCAGTGAAGGGGTCTGATGTTTAATCTTGTAGTTAAAATGGGTTTATGGGCTTTTGGGTGGATAACAGTCTTTCCTTGCATACCAAAGAGAGTGCATCCTATCGACCTATCTTATCACTGCTGATATTACCATAGATCACCTGGCTATAACATTGTTGTCCATTTTCTCCACTGTAAAGTTAGTCTTCTTTCAACTTTCCATGTTCTAGTCTTTAAAAGGAAACCACTATGTACAGCCTGCATGGAAGGAATGGGGAGTTATGTTCTGCCTTCTTGAATGTAAAGTACCTATACAAGTTATTTGGAATTTTTCTACATGGGAGCTTTGTCTGTTCTCTTCCATTTACTCAATTATTTACAGTTTATGGACTGAGTGTTTACTTACACTTTGATTTATCATTTGTTACTATATTTTTCTGCTCAAATTGTTTTAGCTTTGGCCACTGTGTGTTCTTTCAGTTGGCACCTATGACCCTTTGACATACCATCAACAATGTGTTTTGTTTATTTTAAGGACTTTCTTACTTTCTGGCACTACAAACTGCTCTAGGCTTATCTTATGTATTTTATGCTCTATTCCTGAAATCAGCCACTCTTTCTTTCCAGGGAATTCTGGTTACTTTTATTGGTGAACAGTATTAGGAACAAAGACCTGGGTTAGATATGCTTATTGCTACTGGGGAATTTTGCTTCTAAGGCCTCCTTAGCTAGCAGAGTAAGAGAATAAGAGTATACTAACTTAAGGATATAAACACATAAATATTTTATGTGTAACTATATTGATCTACATTAATCAGAAAATGAGATGATACAGATGCCTGCAGCTCTAATCCATTATCGCATGGGTCATTCTACACTCCTCCCCTTTCCTATCTCTAACCTCAGATGCTACTGTTGACAAACTTGGCTTCTACTGCTCACCATTCATTTTACTGAACTGTTCAATTCTAGTAGACTTACGTAGTGGTTTCAGATTTATTGCCCAGACACCCAAGAAAAACAGCTTTATCAACTAACTTTATCAACTAGAGTATAATGCTTGTGTTGAAGTCTTTTAACTTTATTCCTGCACATCTTATTTCCAAGGTTAATTAGGTCAGCACCTTACCCCTATTCCTTTGAATGAGGCCATTTCACATATTTGTAATTCAGTTAGAGTCTTCTGTCATAATTTTCATTTGATCATGATCATGTGATCCCAAACTACTTATTTGAAAAAAATACATATATTGAATGATTAATTTTTTTTCTGCTATAAAGTTCTATGGGTAAAGTGTCATAAAGCCGTCATTGTAGTTCCATATATGATGGTTTATCCACCACCAAAACTCCGGTGTTTCACCCATGTAACCACTCTTTAGTCCCTAGCACCATTGATCTATTATCTTTATAGTTTTTCTTTTTCTGTAATATCATATGAATGGAATTATATAATATGTGGCCTTTGCAGACTGGTTTCTTTCACTTAGCAGTGTGTATTTCAGATTTCCATGCCTCAGCATAGCTTGATAGTTCATTTCTTAAAATCACTGAATAGTTTCCTATTGAGTGGCTGTACCACTTCTGGTTTATCCATTTACTTATTGAAGGACATTTGCGGTGTTTCCCATTTTTTGTAATTAAGAATAAAGCTGCAGTAGAAATTGATTTGCAGGTATTTGTGTGGATATAAATCTTAAGTTAGGGAAATAGTAGGAACTTTATTGTTGGATTATATGGTGAAACCATGTTAAACTTTTAAAGAAACTTGGAAACTATCTTGCAAAGTGGCCATATTATTTTGTATTTCTGCTAGCAGTGATTGAGAGTTCCTGTCGCTTTGTATCTTTGCCAGCAATTGGCATTGTCAGGACATCTTAATTTTAGTTTGGGGAGACCCACATAATACTTCTCATGTACAGAATCATAAGGTAATACATTTTCATTGTCTTAAACACAACAGGTATACTAATTTGTTATAGAAGCACTAGAAATCCAACACATGTACACAGAGTTTATCTTTTAAAAAATACAGAAATGTTTGTGTTTATCTTCTGGTCCACATCCAATTATGTCTTCTTTAGGGGCCAAATGCCGTGATTTCTTCAATAACTTAGAAACTTACTTGTGAGCAGAAGAGCTGTTAGTATTATTGTATTTCTTGTCTCACTTTATAAGAAAGCACCTGTTAGTAACTTGCCATTATGAGACGTTAGTTTCCAAAATCCCCAGCTATCTACCTGTAGTATAAATGAATGATAATAACTATTGATTTTAAAAACTTTGAAGCTCAAGAAAATATTGTCCAAAATTGTTATGTAGCAAGTTAAATGTAACTTTATTTTTTCTTTTCCAATTTATTTTTAAATGTCTCTGCTTAGTCTCATTAGTCCTTGACAATTTCCATTTATTGAACTATATCTTTTGATTAATTTTTTAGATTTATTAAGATTTTAGGGAATAGTGAAGAAAATTCAAGAGTGAAAAACTCTGTTATTTTGAGAAGTATTCTTATGACTAATATATTTCATTTAACAACAGCGCAGAACTAAAAATATCATTTATAAACATTGGTTTGTGGAGATGTGTTCTTCTAAGCAATTTCTTACTGCTTTTTGATTTTTTTGTAATACATTTCCTGTTTCTGGTCTATAATTTCTGGCTAATTCTTTCCCATATTGGGCTGTCAATTCATTCTGTCATCTGCTTTATTTCCCCCTACATTAAACAATCACTTCTGGAGTACTTTCATTCAATATTTACACAAAAGGTGGTTTTTAATTCAAATTCATTAGAAAAAAAGCTCATTACTCATTTTTTTAAAGAATAGATTTTTTTCACTCTGCATTAAGAGATGTTATAAGCAATGTTTCTAAAACCATAATAGCATGATTTTAACACACAAAGTCCCTTTCTCCCAATCCTTTCACAATTCTTCTATACATCAAGATTTCATAAGCATTATACATTAAAAAAAAACTTAATGAGAAATATGTAATAGAGTACAGCTACCAATATTTAGTATACTGGAGAAAAGCAAGAATACAAACATCCTATAAGTGGTAACATACCTGATCATGAGATGACTGGAATACATAAAAGTACAATTTATACTTAATATATACTCACCTGAGAGTAGAATAATTACTGTTTAGTCTTTGCAGCAGAACATACAGATGATTTCTGCTAAGAACAAAGATGAAAAGAGCATTAATTGTTCTTTTTCAGTTGAACACATTATCAATTACAGCAAGACATGATTTTCTTTACTTTAGAACTTTACAATCTAGAAGGAGAATGACAAATATTAATGTAACTATAGGGTAAAATATGGCCACTGTCATAAAATAAAGGGTCTGACGACCTCAAAGGAAAGAGAAAGTGTGTCTCCTTGAGGGAACTGGGGTAAGTCTCAGGGAGGAGGGGGCATTTAGGTTGGACTGATTAAAAAATTGACAAGAAGAAGAGAACATGCTGAGCAAAGCTAGAGCGGGGAGGTTATAGTGATAGTTAAGAAGCATGAACTAATTCAGTACAGGTTTTGGGTAGGTCAGGAGTAAGCGGTAAGTTAAAAATTTGGCTAGATTTACATTTTTGAAGTCCCTAAAAATAGCCATCAGAGATTTTTGATTATTTTAGCAGAGATATCTAAGACAAATTGGATGAAACGTTAACATGATTGGGTTAAGAGGTCATCTCGGTTGTCTTTCGAGGTCTAGATTTCAAATGTTAGAGTGCATACTTGTCTGTGGAGCAAACAAAAAAGCCAGTGACTATGACTAGGCCCCACCCTTGATTATGATTCAATTCATAAGCTGTGGGGTCCGGAAATTCTTATTTTTTTTAACATCAGGTGACTCTGTGCACATTAAAGTTTGAAGTTTGAGTGTCTAAGTGAAAGGAGAGAGACTGACCTTGAGTGTAGCAGAAGACGTGGCTAATAGGTTGTAGGTGAAATCAACCTGGCACCCTGGCTGTAAAACCTGAATTTTTATAGATGACTCACTTTCAATTCTGAGGCTTACTTTACTGAAGCATCAAAAACAATGACCGTTTCTTAAGCTATACAGTGCTAATTCTCAGAATTGCTTCCTGAAGGTGACTAAAACTGAGCACTACTTGACATACATGGTTTGTGGTTGGATCTAACAAGTTGGGACTAAGGTGAGACTGCTTCTTATCCTCCTAATGTCTTAAAAGCCTGGTTGGGCTGGTAAGAGAGATTACAGGAAAAGAATAAAGATGAGATTGAAATCTTCCAGGGCAGGGATATTAACTAATTCATCTCTTGTAACAGAGTCAATGTTAGTAGAATGAATAAATGAGTGAGGGAATGAATAAACAGGAAATGTGGGGTTGACTTTTGATGAACGTTTATAGGACAGTCATTCAAATACTATCAGAAGACCTAATGTCACCAACGTCCTATAAAACATTGTTCCAGGAAGGCGCAATGACTTTCTACCACAACTGGAAGCAAATGTAACACAAAAAGCAAAACCCTTTTATTTCTTGTGAGCCTATATGTCCTATCCCGAAAAAGACTTCCTTTGGAGTTTTCTACTCAGTAACAGTCCAAGCAGACAGAATATTTTAAATGAGGATATTTCTGAGGAATATTTGTCTCTTAAAGGCAGTGCTCATTTCTCATACTATATTCTCCTTTTTATTCTTGGAAAATTCTGTCAAAGATGTCATGAAGCTCCGCCTTAGAAGAGAGCCTCAAGGGAAAGATTGCTACGGGGCAGACTTAATTTGCTCCAGAGAAATGTAACTACACTAAACTCTGCATGCACAGTATTTACAAATAATCCATCACTTAATGGAAAAAATCTTGGTTGCTGCTAAGAATGTGTCTGGCTGAACAATGTTACATTTTGGGAAACAACTATTTCCTGGGCTGTGTACTAGAATATAACTCTCATCAAAATATAATTATTCATGGAGCGTTTTTTAAAACAGTGAGAATGTGTTTAGTTCAATGGCTACTGAATTAATCTCTCCTGTGAAAAGGAGGAGGCCAGCAACAAACAGCAGCATTACTCTACATTCATATTCATACAGCAGGATTTCTAACGTGTTTGACTCGAGTTCTCACTTAAATAGATTCCATATGAGCTTAATTAACTGGTGTTTCAGTTTCTAAAATGTTAAGTACAGTGTAGTGTTTTACCTTGAAAAAATGCAGATGGGAATCTAGAAGGTGTTTCATTTATAGCTGAAGTAATAGAATTCCTTTTTCTAGCAGAATACTAACATTATTATGCTTAGATGATTTAAAGTAGATACTGTTTATTTTATTTGACTTTTACTAGGATTATAAAGATGACAGTGCTCTACTGTAGAAGAGCTTTTCTTACTCTAACAGAATAAATGCATTTCTAGCCATTATACCATGGCATACATATTCATACTGTAAATAGTTACTTAATGGAAATGATAAGGCCACTAATGTAGACAAAGTAGCTATTGTTTGAGAGCCCCTGAGTCATCTTGTGTCATATAAAATATAGTTATTTTCTTTTTTTTATATAATTTTTTTTTTCTTTTAAAGACAGGGTCTCACCATGTTGGTCAGGCTGGTCTTGAACCCCCGACCTCAGGTGATCTGCCCGCCTTGGCCTCTAAAGTGCTTGGATTACAGGCGTGAGCCACCACACCCGGCCAATATAGTTATTAATTTTCATCATAACCATATGGTATTTTAGAAACCTTGGTACCTATCTTAAACATAGAGATATATATAATCATAAAAAAACTTAGACTTAAATTTCACATAGACCGGCATTATCAACTTTGCCTCCTACTAATGATTGGATAGCTGATCAGAAATTATGTATTATATGGCCTTATGAAATTAGGCAGCTTTTAAAATTATGCATCATAGGCCGGGTGTGATGGCTCATGCCTGTAATCCCAGCACTTTCAGAGGACGAGGCTGACAGATCACCTGAGGTCAGGAGTTTGAGACCAGCCTCGCCAACATGTTGTACCCCATCTCTCCTAAAAATACAAAAATTAGCCAGGTGTGGTGGCATGCACCTGTAGTCCCAGCTACTTGGAAGGCTGAGGCAGGAGAATCACTTGAACCCCCCTAGGAGGTAGAGGTTGCAGTGAGCCTAGATCGCACCACTACACTTCAGCCTGGGTGACAGAGTGAGACCTGTCTCAAAAAAATAGAAAAAAAAAAAAAGGAAATGTGTTCAGAATGCACTGGCATTGTGGAAGTCGGACAAAATGAATCTAAGCATAAAATTAGATTTAATAATGGCAGCTAACTGCAGGCCTCAGTCCTGTAACTAATGACCCCCTCCTTGCCCCAACAAAAAAAGTGTGTTTTCACTTTCACAATCTTCAATATAAAGATTGAAGTTACATTGAGTAGCAACTTTTATTTGACATTTAAGTTTTTGTCTTATCAGGAGTTTTCTAATTTCAGTTGAGTTTTTTGTTATTTATTGGGTTAGAAGTGTTCTGGCTTTCATATTCTAGGCAAATACCATGAAGGACTGTGAGAAAATTAAATTTGTGGCACTCTTCATCTAAAACAAGAAAAATTGGAAATTCCAAGAGAAAGATGAGTGACTCTTTAAGCTACTTCTGCTGAATGGACTTTTCATACTAATTTTATGGGGAAGTATCAAAATACATGGAACTAATCCAAGTGTTACTGTCTTAGGAGAAAAGCCATTCATTGGCTGCTGAAAAGATTGTTTAGTGTATTTGTTTATGAAATGTCAAAATACTACTAAACTGTATGAGAAGAAAATAAAAGCTACTAGCATTTGAGGACATATTTACATGACAGATCTTAAGAGTGTATTTCCTGGAAATGTTTCACTGATTCATTTAATCACTCATTCATTTATTTCAACACTTATTCAATACTTTGCAATTATTAAACTCGGGAGATTCAAAGAGGAGCTTTGTTCTTTGGCCTAAAGGAACCAATACAGTGCTTTTTTGTGTTTCAGTGCTTCAGAGTTATTAGTGAACACAGTTCCTTCCATTTGTATTTTCAGCTTTCTCTCCTAATTTTCAGAAATGAATTGAGGCAGTAAACAAGGCTGACTAACAGATACCAGGATGCACTCACAATTGCGATACTGTTATTGGGCTAATTTCCCTGTCTGACACACCCTTCTCTTAAAAGGATGTTTTTCTAAGGCTTCTGCATGAAACAAGTAAAATGATTCCCAACAGGCTCTTCTACTAGGGTACAAGTCATGCCCAAACGTGATGGCACTGGGCAAAGCTTAGGCTCCAACAGAGATTTTCTATTAAAGTTACATTGTGTTCAGGTTGGGAGGTATATCCTCTGTCAAGCCAAGGAATGGCTTGGATTTTATCTTGTAGGAAATAGGAATAGGTTCTTTGGAAAAACTGAAGGACAGATAGGACTTGGATAGGTAACTGAATGGGTTCTTGGGTGAATGAACTGATTGAAACTTGATAATGGAAATGTAGCATTAAATATGTGCTTTTCCTGAGAAATTCAAAATTGGTTTAAAATTAGCTAAGCAATGATCTTGCAGTCATGGAGCTTAGTTCAAAGCTACAATGCACAATTGTTGTCAGGTGTTTAAAAACAGTGAATATTGTTCAGATGTCCAAAAGAGTTATACAGAAGTTCCAAAGAAGTCACAGACCAGTGATGTAGCTGTAGCTGATGGGTAATGGGAAAACCAGGTCTGTAGAAAAATCTCCCTCTTCATTACCATCTTCCTGAGTTTCTCCTTCCAGCATTCTTATGTTCCACTCACATATTCTTATCATTTTACAACCTCTTTCCTTCTGGACAAATGGGAAAACAGGCAGCTGTATCTTTGGAGTTGATTCTCTGAGGAAAACGCTTTTGGTGTTCAAAGGAATTACTTGGAATAAAAATCTGTGGCTGAAACAATTTTAATGTTCATTTAAAATGAACATTTCCACTAAACCCATGTCATCAGATAACACTAAACATCACAGGGTACACACACAAATTTTATTTGGCCACAGGATGTAAATGAGGAATAGAATTAAGTAATCAGACTATACCACACTGAGGATATACTATCTTATTACCATCAGTAAGAAAATCAAAATGTTACTCATTCTTTTTCCTCAGAATTCACTCACAGGGTTTGCATAGATCCTATGAGTCATGGTACCATCTTCAGCCCTGGGAAATTGCCCTCCCTCTTTTGGCTCCGCCTCCAACACCCCGAAAACCATGCGGAGAGATGGAGAATGGCTTGATTAAGAAGCTGTGAAGTTGCCTTAACATTATCGTTTTCAAACTCACACTGCAGACAGAATGCTTTGCTGACTTAAGATAATCACATTTCAGATAGAGATAACAGAGGAGGTTTCTCCAGCAGCTTCCTGCAATGGTTTTCATGTCTTGAAATTCCAATTCAAGATTGGCTTGAGCCCTGGAAACTGAGATATTAGAACAATTAGATTATCTCATCAGAACAGATTGAATATACTTTTATAACTCACACTGATCTTGGCTACCAAAGGAGTTTGGTAAATGATTAAGCTTTAGAAAGTGAAAGTAATATTTAGTTTGCCCTTTGTATGTGGCAACAATTCCGTCATTTATAAGAATATTTCTTCTGAAATGTTCACTTTACATTTGGTACCCATTTCTCCTCAGTATTTTTACCCATATTTCCCTAAAATTGAGATCCTTGGTTTAAAACTGTTTTCTTTCTTTTTTTCCTTCCTTTATATGTTTCTGTGCTTTCTAGTCAAATTAGGTTTGACTGACAGGAAAAAGCAAGTGTAAGAGCAGGCTTTTGTTTCCTTAGCTGTGCTTCTCTAACCCACCTCTCCGTCACCTTCCTACCACCTACCACGCTGACAAAGATGTTTCAGAAAACTTTGAAGATTTGATATGAAGTAGTCCACCATTTAAAACATTCTCCGGGGGAAATATTGCTCCTAACAATGGGTCAATTTTTAGGAATGGGGGGAAGCATTGGTTTTCAGCAGGCAAAATCTTAGCTATTAAATTGGCTGTGGCCTTCCAGACAATGTATATACTACATATCTGTACATACAGAAATATATGAGGTAGCTAGGATATTAAAATTTCATAGGTGCTTTGGATTAGGGAGAAAAAGCCTAAAAAGATGCCGTAAAGAGGCAATAGTAAAATTTGAAAAGGCTAACAAACACTGCTTTTCAGACCATAGAGTCCTGTTCAGTCTAAAATAATTACATAGAAACAGTCCCTTTCCTAGTGCCTGCTCATGTGCTCCTTTATTTTGGCCTTCTCTGTTTTCCTAATACTGTGTTTTTATATGGCTTGAATATCATTTATTCAGGTTTTACAATTTTCTTCTGCCTGAAAGGATTTTTAATAGTACTTCTGTCTTTGCTAAACTAATTCGTAATTAGGAAATAGCCCATCTAGAGTGTGTGGTGGTTAAACATCCTATTGCTTCATCTCTTTGATAAGGGAATCCTTCTTTACTATTAGTATTAGATCACTTTGTTTTAAAACTTTATTTCCAGAGCATCTCTGGCTATGAAATCAGGATTGCCTTGAGTTATTTCATAGGTGACAGTTTCCCTTTTTGTTAAAATCTCTTTTTGTGGCATATATGCCATTTCTCATTTATTGAAAATATGATTTTACAACATATTTTCATCCTTATTTTATATGTACAGTAGTTGACACTTGCATGATACAGGAGTTCGGGAAACCAACCCCCAATCTGTGTCTAACTTGACTCCCCAGAAACTTAACTACTAACAGCCTACTCTTGAGTGATGCCCTCCCAATAGCATAGTCAATTAGCATATATTTTGTATGTTACATGTATGATATACGATACTCTTAAAAATAAGCTACAGAATAGAAAATGTTACTAAGAATCATACGGAAGGGGAGGTATGTGTACTCAGTGTAACTTTTATTTTAAAAATTTGTACACAAATGGGTCTGAGTAGCTCATATCTCTGTTGTTCAAGGGTCAACTATAAATATATACACATATGTATATCTGTATGCTAAATTGTGTCTATAGACGGGCTAGGCTGAATAGCGCAGCCTTCTTTAAATATTCAATTATATATGCGTATTGCAGGCTGACCCAATATTTTCTGTGTTGCACCGGTATATTTAGTGTTCAGTTGTGTTCTTTTTTTTAAAAAAATTGTCTTCATTCAGATGTTTTTAAAACCTCATCAAATTAGCTTTTTAATAGTTGTAGGCTCCTTTTTAAGGAAAACTGATATATAATTAAGAAAATAAAACTACTCTTTATAAGGGGAAAAGCACAAATATTATGCATAAATTATTACATCAAATTAACATGGCCTTACAAACATTTCATAGTGATAACTTCCAAATATACTTCTCCAACTCAGATATCTCCCCAAATGCTAAACTAGGAGTTACTAAACTGCAGCCCTCAGGCCAAATTCAGCCACAACCTGTTTTTTAAAATAAAGGTTTACTGGAATACAGCCATGTGATTTTCCCACATAGTGTCTGGGGCTACACAAAGGCAGAATCGTTGTGACAAAGAATATCTGGCCCACAAAGCCCAAAATATTTACCGTCTGGTCCTTTATGAAAACGTGTGCTGACACCTGCTCTGTTCATATATCGAACTCCCTCCTTTTGTCTTCACTTAGATGTCTAAAAATGTATCAAATTTAAAATACTCAAAACCAAATTCTCTTCTTTCCTCTAAAATATGCCCCAACCAGAGTCCTTTCCATCCCAGTTCATAGTAACCATCTTTCAGGTTAAATAAGAAATTGTGGAGTCACATCTTCACTCCTTAGTTTTTCTCATGCCCTATTTTCAATCCATCAGTTAGAAACTCTCCAATGGCTTTATTTTCAACATACTCAGAATTCAGTCTTTTATCAACCCCTCTGCTACTAACATTCTGACTTGAACCAGTGCCCATAGTTTAACTTGGTTACTACCATCTTTGCCACACACATCCAGAGCAATCTTGACAACATGGAAGTCAGACTATGTCCCTTATCTGCTTTAAACCTTATAGTAGCTACCGATTTCCCTTAAAGTAATAGCCAAAATGCCTGTAATAGCCCACAAGCCATATATGGTCTGGCTCTCCTCCAGTACCTCCCTGACCTACTTTTAACCACTCTCCCCATCACTTGCTCTAATCCAGGCTCGTGAGCCTCCTTTCTGTACTCAAAAGCACAACCTGTGCTCAAGCCTGTGCCTGAGCTGTCTTTGGCCTGGAATTTGCATCATTTTGATATCCACATAACTCACTCTCTCAGCTTTTTTGGAGTCTTTTCTCAGTGAGGCATACCTTGGTCATCTTACTAGCAATTGCAAACTGTCATCTTTCTAACACCTCCTCCAAAGGCTTTATCCCTTCCCGTGCTCTATTTTCTCCAGAGTACTTACTATCTTTATCATACATAATTTACTTAGTTCTGTCTATTTTTTATTTTCTGCTTCCCCCTTGTTAGAATGTAAACTCTGTTAAACAGGGTTCAGGAGATATTTTATTCACCTATCTTCATGCTAAGCACATAGGGTGCCAGCGCATAAAAGTCCCAAAGAAATGTTTTATAAATGTAAAATGAATGTTGATTTCAAATTTCTCAGTGAAAAGCATAAGAACAAACTTTTTCAGCTAACTTTTCTTAAGGCTTTGTATGTGTGACTGTATATGTATGTTCTTTTGGATATTTATTCTTGTCTCATGACAAGATATTCAACTATGATAGCACTTTCTCATGTAAGACTGCTTCAACTTAGTACCCCTGAGATTACTGCTTTTACAGCCTTTCTGCTAAATATTCAATACATTATTTCCGCGTCACATTGAGAACAGTTGATTTTAGATGGTGATCTATTAGCCATCTTATCCTTCAAATCTACTGCTTCTATCTTTATAAACCTACGATTCTATTAATGTTTTTCTTATATTTGGACCCTATCCACATTTAAGAAAATACTTGCCCATTAAAACTTTCTCTTAACCTAGGCTCTGTAGAAACCAGAACCTGAAGCAAAGATTATAATAGTTACTCTTTACTGAGGACATACAAGCTTGGTCAGGGATGGTAGAAAAATGATAGTAAGACAGGGAAAGATGCAAAGCAACGCAATGCAATGGGCTATTGCACTAGCTGCCCTTCTCAACAAGTTGCAAAAAGAAGCAGTAAGGGCCCTGAGTAGGTATGTTCTGGTATGCAGGAATTTCTTTGGGAGGATTACAAGGAAAGGCCAGAGTTCAAAGTAGCCAACCAAAGAGACAAAGGGAGATGTGTTTGCCTGGCACCTTCTGGCTCCTACTTCCTGGTGGTGAAAATTTGCCTCAGGGAATTCCCTTTCCTACTATTATACCATCTTGCTCTCCAGGGTGCAGGGGAGGTGACTTGGCAAGGATCAGCACAGCATGTGAGAAATTAGACCACCTGGGCCTGGTATTTAAATCTGACCCAAGCCAACTCTGAAAACTATGCAAGGAAACTGGTAAAGTCACTGATGGTCTGCAAGGAGGGTGGATCCTTCAGAAACAGGACACTGAGGGAAGCTGAAAAGGTGCACAAAGTTTATATATTAATACAGAGCCACTAACTCCGGTTATCAGCTTTACTCAACTTCAAGCCATGCTCAGAAAAAACACTCCCTTTACCTTTATTCATTGCATTCCTTCAAGTTTTCTAACTCTTCTTGGTTACAACCTAAATATTTACCAATTTTTTTTTTTTAATTTTTTCGAAACAAAGTTTCACTCTGTCACCCTGACTAAAATGCAGTGGCACAGTCTCGGCTCACTACAGCCTCCACCTCCCAAGTTCCAGCAGTTCTCCTCCCTCAGCCTCCCCAGTAGCTGGGATTACAGGAATGCACTACAACGCCCAGTTAATTTATTGTATTTTTAGTAGAGATGATGTTTCACCGTGTTGTCCAGGCTGGTCTTGAACTCCTGACCTCAGGTAATTTGCCCATCTCAGTCTCCCAAAGTGCTGGGATTACAGGTGCGAACCACCGTGCCCAACCCATATTTGCTCTACCTCCCTCGCCCCCAATACACATCTCCACTGCTGGTTTCATACCCCATTAACTCCCTTTTGGTCTTCCTTGCTTTATTATCCACAGCCAGCTAGTTGGGCATTGCATTTACTTGGAGGCCTAGCCCACACTCAGGAAAGTCTCCAACACTTATCTACTTTGTCTGTTCCTACATTTGGGTTGCCAAGCATACTGGAAAAAGTCACATAAATGTAACTCAAATTCATACTATTTATACTATCTTCATTGCTTTCCTGTAATCCTCCTATTCATTTCAAATGAACTCTAACAGTTTCACCACCCAATTACAAACATTATGTTTTTCTTAAGTCCCAAGTTCCAATTTGTTACCTCACTTGTTTCTTAAATTGTATTCTGGTAAGAGCATTTAACATGAGATCTACCCACTTAACAAATTTTTAACTGTACAATACAGTATTGCTAACTATAAGTAACATTGTACAGCAGATCTCTAGAAATTATTCATCTTGTATTAATTGAAACTTTCTGCTTATTGATTATCAACTCCTTATTTCCTCCTCCCCTCCCATCTACTTCCTACACATTATTAAATTTACCGGTTTACTATTTCACGAACATTCAGATTGGGCCATTCTCATACAGAAATCTTTTCTAAGTTCATCAGAGTATTGTTTTTTACTGGTGCCATAATTCCATCCTGAATTACCTCCTATAGAAATTTACCAAAACAATTTGTCACTCATATGTTTTTTTCTCTCCCATTTTTCTGTATCCATCAGCGGAAGCTGCTAACCATGGTCTCTTGTGTCCTAAAACTGAAACACAGAAGAAGGAAGTGAAATAAAGCAATTAGTCACTATTTCATTTCTTGTTGTGTGTGTGTCAGTTACAACCTAGTGCAGATTTAATTATATGGCAAAGACAGTATTTCCATCAGTGTATATTTTTAGAGATATTTAGATCAGACGTAGCTTGGGAATGGAAAAATAGACAAGTACAAACTTACGCTTTTACTGTGTGAAAGAATTCACATAGTTAAACCCAAACTGGCATATTCAGTTGTTAGCAGTAAAAGTAATTTGAGTAAGTGCCTAGAAATTGACCAGGAAGCATAGTTCAGCAAGCAGGCAAGCTCATGTTCCTTTAGGAGAAAAAAACTGAGTTAAGATGCAACCTTAGTAGTATGTAATTGCAAAAATTTTTCTCTTATACTTTATCAATTAGTGTTCAACCTCAATAATTTTAAAAAAATGCACCCATTTCCCGATTAATAATTATTTACATAAAAATAATAGGAGCACTTCAGGAACAGTGATATGAAGGACTCTATGAACTCACTTCCCATAGAACCAATCATAATTGGTGAAAATAATAAAAATCAACCATTTAAAGTATCTGTAAATTGTCCTAAGGACCTACACCAAGTGGAGAAACATTTGTTCAAGAAAATCTAAATCTCAATAAGAAGAGTGAGAGTCTACAGTTTTGAGCTATAACCTCATTTCCAGCTCCACATGTTGGATGCTCTACCCTAGGTAAGTGTAACCCAGAAAACAGGGCTCTTTTCTCCCACATGTTCTGGTCCAGGGCAGTGGTCTCTCACTGACAGGCCACTCGCATTTTTCACTGCCCCAGCTCCCAGGCTCTGAGTTGTAGAAACTGTGTTTAGGCCAGCATGGCCAATAGATCTGGGGTCCCTTCCTGTACCCGTTTTCCACTCACAAGGTGGAAGTGCTGGCCCAGCCATGGAAGACTGAGACTATGGATCCCTAATCACTCCTGCTCCAGCTCATCGGTAAGAGCAGTTATTTCATGACAGAAGAAGCTAGCAGAGAAGACCAGAGGCTTGAGTCCCAGGCCTGTGACCTGCCAGAGGAGTTAGGGGTATCATTTTAAGAGAAGCTAGCCACTGTCTCCACCCCCAGCTCAGAAGTGGTACAGAGTTTCTTCCTGAAGGCAAAAAGCAGCATGTAGGATGAGGGGAGTCCGTAGCTCTCTCTAGGGGAACTGACTTTATCTGGAACAGAACATGGGAAACTTTACTCCTAAGTGTGTCCTCAAAAACGCTGGAAATTTCAGTGGTTAACATTAAGAAGGTGTGCAGACTATAGATCAACTTATATGCAAGATATGCAAAATATATAAACTGTTAAACCTCCATAAGAAAATTAACAACTCAACTTAAAGAAAAAGACCTAAACAAAGACCTCACAAAAGAAGATATACAGGTATATGTCAAATAAGTATACAGAAAGATGTTCTAAATTACGTCATTATGAAATTTCAAATAAAAACAAGATATTGCTATACATATATTAGAATGGCTAAAATCCAAAAATCGAATAATGCCAAATGCTGATGAAGATATATACTAACAGGAATTGTAATTCCCATTACTGGTGGGAATGTAAAATGGCATAGCCACTTTAGAAGACAGGCAGTTTTTTTAAATCAAGATAAGCAGTTCTACCATCTGATCGAGCAACCACGCTCTTATGTATCTACTCAAATGCGTTGAAGCCTGGGCATAGTGGCTCATGCCTATCATCCCAGCACTTTGGGAAGTCTAGGCAAGAGGACTGCTGGAGCCGAGGAATTTGAGCCCAGCATGGGCAATATGGCAAGACCCAGTCTCTACAAAAAAAAAAAAAAAAAAAAAAAAATTATACAGGCTTGCTGGCATGTGTCTGTGGTCTTAGCTACTCAGGAGGCTGAAGTGGGAGGATTGCTAGAGCCAGAGAGGTTGAGGCTGCACTGAACGGAGATTACACTGTTGTACTCCAGCCTGAGTGACAGAGCACGGCCCTGTCTCAAAAAATAAATGAACCAACCTATGAGTTGAAAATTATGTGTACACAAAAATCTGCATGTGAATGTTCATAGCAGCTTTATTTACAATTGCCAAAAACTAGAAGCAGACAACATGTCATTCAGTAGGTGAGTAGATAAATGTGGCCTATCTGTACAATGGAATATAACTTCAATGTTTGTCCCCTCCCAAACTCATACTGAAATTTAATTGCTGTTGTGACAATAGTAAGAGGTGGGACTTCTAAGAGGTGATAAGGCCATGAGAGCTCTGCTGGCACGCATGGATTCCTCGTAAAAGGAAGAGTTCAATTCCCTTGTGTCTCTGTCTTGCCCTCTCTCTGCCCTCTGCTTTCTGCCATGGGATGACTCGATAACAAGGCCACCAGATGTCAGCCCCTTGATCTAGGACTTTCCAGTCTTCGAAACTGCGAGGAAATCAGTTTCTGTTCTCTATAAATTACCCAGTCTGTGGTATTTTGTTAAAAAACACAAGATGAACTGAGACAAGTATTATCTAGAGATAAAAAAAAAAAGAGCTATTAAGCTATGAAAGAAATAAAGGAAACTTAAATGCATATTGTTAAGTGAAAAAAAAGCCAATATAAAAGGGTGTATACTGTATCTTCCCAACTACATGACATTGGAAGAAAGACAAAACTACAGAGACAGAAAAGATTAGCGTTTTTCAGAAGTTGAGGAGGAGGGATGATAAGTATAGCACAGGGGATTTCTTAGGATGTTGGAACTATTCTATGTGATATTATAATGGTAGATACGTGGAATTTCACATTAGTCAAAACAAATAGGACTGTACAGCACAAAGAATGAACCCTAAAGCAAACTACAGACTTCAAATCCTCACCAGTATTTGGTATTATCCCGTCTTTGGATTTTAGCTATAGTTAATAATGTATCAGTATTGGTTCATTGATTGTAACATCAATTGTAACAAATGTGCTACACTAATGCAAGACATTAATAATAGGAGAAACTGGGGAGGTAAGAAAAGATGAGATATGTAGGAACTCTCTACTATCTTTTCAATAAAAGCTTAAAAACAGCTTATGGAATGTAATAAAAAAGGCTTCTCAAAAGGCCCCCCCCCTTTTTTTTTTGCCATGTTGAGCATGCCATGTTTGGCCATGGTCACTTTCAACATCTGTGTAATTTTGCCATGTTCACTTGCAACATCTTTGTAATTGCCTATAGTCAGCTCTGAGAGATGACACATAAGATTTTGACCTGATGTCAGACTCCTCAATGATGAAGCAACTACCAGGTTTCCCATTTTTTATAAGAGCTAACTCGGCTCTAGAAACCAAATTACTAAAATCAGAAAGAAAAGATAGGATGTCACGACCACCTTACGGAAATTTTAAAAAATAATTATAAGGGAATACTCTGAGCAATTGAACACTAACAAATGAGTTAACATAGATGAAATGTACAGGTTCCTACAAGGACACAAACTACTGAATCTAACTCAAGAAATTGAAAATCTGAATATACCTATAATAAGAAAGAGATTTAATTAGTAATTTAAAACCTGTCCACAAAGAAAAGTACAGGCAAAAATGACTTCACTGGTGAATTTTACCAAATGTTGAAAAAAGAATTAATGCCAATCCCCGACAAACTCTCTAAAAAAAAAAAAAGAAAACATATTATCCAATTTTGCCTCTCAGGCCAATATTACCCTAATACAAAGCCTGAAAAGGCATTATGAGAAAAGAAAGTGAAAGTGACAAATTAATATCTCCTAAAATATAGGTGTACAATCATTAACAAAATACTATCAAAGTGGATGTAGAAACACATACACAAAAGGATTATACATCAAGACGAAGTGGGATTTATCCAGGCGTCAATGGTTCATTTAACATCCAAAGTAAATCAGTGTAATAGAATATATTACAAAAATCACATCTCAATTGATCAATAAGGAGCATTTGTCAAACCAAGCATCCTTTCATAGTACAGACATACAACAAACTAAGAGAAGAGACCTTTCTTAATCAGAAAATCTATTAAAAAAACCAGAACTGTCATCATATTTGATGGTAGAAAGTAGAGAGCTTTTCACGTAAGATCAGGTATGATACAAGGATGTCTGTTCTTTCCACTTCTATCTATGACAGTACTGGGTGTTCTATCCAAGGAAATTGGGCAAGAAAAAGTAATAAAATTAATCTAGTTAGGAAAGGAAAAAATTACACTATTTCTATCGTAGATGACATGATTTTTATATATATACAATCCTAATGAATAAAACAAACTCTAACAACTAATAAGTTCAGCAAGGTTTTAGGATACAAGATCAATATGCAAAAATTACTGGTATTTATACATATAAATATATTCAGCTCCTGTCTCATATCTATGGATTTAATCAACTGCAAATTGAAAATATTTGAAGAAAATTGTACTGAATGTGTACAGATTTTTTTCTTGATCTCTAAATAGTGTAACAACATTTACATAATATTTACATTGTATTTGGTATCATAAATAATCTAGAGATGATTTAAGGTATATAAAAGATATGCATAGGTTATATGAAAATACTATGCTATTAGGGATTTGAGCATCCATGGATTTTGGTATTTACATGTTGTCATAGAAACAATTTCTCATACATAACAAGGGACAACTAAACAATTAACAATCGGGAAATGAAATTAAGAAAACAATTCCATTTACACTTGTACTAAAAAGAATAAAATACCTATAATTAAATTTAACAAAAGAAATGCAATACTTGTCGACTGAAAACTACCATAAAACATTGTCAAAAGAAATTGAAGACATAAATAAATGGAAAGACATCTCATGTTCACAGATAAGAAAACCTAGAACTGTTAAGATGGTAATACAATCCTCCCTTGATATTTGTGGGAAGACTGGTTTCAGGAGCCCCCATGGGTAGCATAGGTATATCCATGCAATAGAATGTTATTTGGACATAAGGAATGGAGAATTGATATATGCTATAATTTTAATGAACTTTGTCCATTATGCTGACTGAAACCACTATAGTAACAGAAAAGTTACAAAAGATTACATATTGGGTGATTCTATTTATATGAAATGTCAAAAATAGGCAAACCTAAACAGATAGAGCAGAGATTAGTGGTTACCTAGGACTGTGGGTGTGACTGCCAACGGATACAGGGTTTCTTTCTGGGGTAATGAAAATGGGTTAAACTTAGATTGTTGTGATGGTTGAGCAACTCTGTGTCTATACTAAAAGCCATTGAGTTATACACTTCAAGTGGGTAATTTTTATGGTATGTGAATTAAATCTTAATAAAAATGTTATTAAAAATAGTGGGGTAACCACTTAAATAATTAGGATATGATGTCCAGACTAGTAAAGGAAACAAAAGCCTCAGTCTAATACAAATCAAAAGAGAACATAAATAAACTGGGAAATGAATTACATAGGATAGGATAATAGAAATAAATGTAAACATACTAGAAATTACAGTTTAAGTAAATGGACTAAATTCATTAATTGATAGTGTCATACCAATTTTTACATGATATTTATTGGAGATACACAAAGTCTAAAGGTATTCCTAAACCACAAGTAAAAAAAAAAAAAAGGCTAAAGGCATAGAAAAATTGAAAGTCAGACAGCAAGCTAAATAACACGTATATATTAAGCTAAAGGAAAGATAATGCTGTCATAACATCAAGAAAAAATATCTTTTAAGGTATTTTTTAAGAAAACAATTAGTGATAAAGTAGATCTCTACACAATAATAGACTTAATTTTTAAAAATTATTAGTTTTTTTGGGATGGAATTTCACTCTGTTGCCCAGGCTGGAGTGCAATGGCACAATTTCAGCTCACTGAAACCACTGCTTCTTGGGTTCAAGAGATTCTCCTGCCTCAGCCTCCCAGGTAGCTGGCATTACAGGTGCCCACCACCATGCCCAGCTACATTTTATATTTTTAGTAGAAACAGGGTTTCACCATGTTGGCCAGGGTAGCCTCAAACTCCTGACCTCAGGTAATCCGTCTGCCTCGGCCTCCCAAAGTGCTGGAATTACAGACATGAGCCACCTCGCCCGGCAAGAGACTTAATTTTACAAAGAAAATGGAATTATTGTAAATGAAGATTCCAAATACATGAAGCAAAAGTTGAGAGGATTACTAGAAGAAATAACAATCCTCAGTCACGGTCAACATATTAACAAACCTTTCCCGGTAACTTGATAGATCAAGTAAACAGAACAAAAATTACTAGACCATTAAGAATATCCCAAAAGAGTTTAAAGAAACCAATCATAAAACTTCTTGTCTAACTGATTTGAACATAATAGACAATAATCAAAACAGAAGTACATTTCTATCAGGTGGTGGATCTTAGTTTGCCTGTTTGAGGTTTTACTGGTTTATTTTTATAAGTCAATCTTGATCTTTGTGGAAAGGGAGAAGGGAGCTAGCATTTATCAAATGCCTAGTTTGTACTAGATGTTTTACTTCTAATCCTCAGACAACCTCATGAGAATAATTATCTTCTTTTAACAAAGAGGAAACAAAGACTCAGGAAAGCCAAGTGATTTCCTAAATTCTGATAAGTGATAGAGTTTATGTTTCGACTTAGATATGTCTCATAGAGTGCTCCTTTGAGTATAGGTTAGAAGCGAGATATTGTTTATTGATTAGGTGCTTGACTGCTCCCTTGAGACAAGATACTAAATTTTGAGCATGGGTAAATGTATGTAATTCTACCCTAAAGAGAAATTCATATAAAATTCCTTTTTTTGTCTCCTTTTTCCTCTCTTCCTCTCTTTTCTTTCTATAAACCCAAATCACATTAACAAATAGTTAGGCTGGGTGCAGTGGCTCACACCTGTAATCCCAGCACTCTGGGAGGCCGAGGCAGGCAGATCAGGAGGTCAGGAGCTCAAGACCAGCCTGACCAACATGGTGAAACTCTATGTCCACTAAAACTACAAAAAAATTAGCTGTGCATGGTGGTGCCCGCCTGTAATCCCAGCTATTCAGTAGTCTGAGGCAGGAGAATCGCTTGAACCTAGGAGGTGGAGGTTGCAGTGAGCCAAGAGCATGCCACTGTGTTCCAGCCTGGGTGACAGAGCAAGACTCCGTCTCAAAAAAGAAAAAAAAATAGTTAATGCTACTCATCATTATAAATTATTATCATTATTAAATTATTTGCTGTAAGCTTTAGTGCAGAAGAAAATGAAAACTCATCCTACCAGTATTAGGTGTGTAAGATGCTAGTGGTTAAAAAGTGGAGTTAAATTTACCTGTTTTAACTAAGAGATGTTATGCCAAAGAGTAGAAAAATTGAAGAGAGAAGAAAGGGAAAGTTTAGCTTTCTTAGACTATGTGTATGTTAGGTAAGGTATAATAGCTGATGTTTATTTAGCCAGGCTTTGTGTTTTAAATACGTAATTTTATTTGTATAGTCCGTCAATCCTATGAAAAAGATACTCCTATATTTCACCTTATAGATGAGAAAAAGGAGGCTCAGAGCAGTTAGATAACTGTACCGAAAGTTTCACTGATAAACAACTAATAGAGCAAGACTAGACCCCAAGAGTCCATGATGGTAACCACATATACCATATTTGCCTCAAAGGTATGTGAATGTCTCCTAAGAGCAGAAACAATTTTTTTTTCTGGTAAAAGTCAGACTTTCAGTCTATATTTTCTTCTCTTCATTTTTTTCACTTCCAATCCAGATCACGCCTTCATTTCACTCACCCAATCTATTGGACAAATTGAGCTTTTCCAGATTTCTTTTAGGGGCACTGACTATGACCAGATGTGTGTTAAAAGTGGACAATTGTGCTGTTGTTCTCTGAAGAGATCCCAGTCTCTTATAGGTGTTCTGTAGACGTAGAATTACGAAAAGCATTGTTTACATGAAGAAATTTAGAAAAAACAAGGGAACAAATCAGAGGGCCAAAGTTGAGGAAGACTCATGTCTAAGAAAATGAAGGAAGTCAAATTGTCTCTATTAGCAGACGACATGGTTGTATATTTAGAAGACCCCATCATCTCAGCCCAAAATCTCCTTAAGCTGATAAACAACTTCAGCAAAGTCTCAGGATACAAAATCAATGTGCA
>CAUYLG010036777.1:0-43498 GCA_963573385.1 Cacajao melanocephalus
ATTGGCCTCATGTATGTCTTCTTTTGTAACATGTCTGTTCATATCCTTTGCCCACTTTTGAATGGGCTTGTTTTTTTCCTGTAAATCCGTTTTAGTTCTCTGTGGATATTAGCCCTCTATCAGATCAGTAAATTGCAAAAAATGGTTCCCATTCTGTTGGTTGCCAGTTCACTCTAATGATTGTATCTTTTGCTGTACAGAAGCTCTGGAGTTTGACTCGATCCGATCTAAATTTCCAAGGGTATTTTTACTGGAAAAATGCATTATATTTAATTTGTTATTGTATGTCTCATTCAAGTATTTTGCTTTCTAGAATTCTTCCATTTATTAAGACCTGACTTGCTATTATAATTTACTTTAATTGTATCTATATCATGGGAGAAAACTCTTCTTTTGAAAATATTTTTGATATGAAATATGTTTGAAACACACATTACTATTTAGTGGCTAGTAAAATACTTGATATGTTAACAAACACCTTATAGGTACTCCACATAGCTCTGAAATGTCTAAATACTTTGAAATGGTTTTGTAATCATCTTCTCCATTAACTTCTTAATTTTAAAATTGTTTTATCCCCATTTTTGAGATAGCTTTGGTCAGGTTAAAGGAAGTTTTTAGTTTGCTAGAAGTTTCTATATTTATCATGAATTATCATTAATATTTGTTGAATGCTTTATTAAATTATGGCTTTTGTCATTTATTCTGTGGATGTGACAGTATATATATACATATATATATTTACATATATATATATATATTTTTTTTTCTTCTTCTTACAAACAGAGGTTTTATTGCATTTGGTCCACAGTTGGTTTTCACATTATCTCATTAATCAGGGTCCCTGGGTGGGGTCTCTGGGCAGTACTTGGCGGGGTGTGTTGCCCGGGGAGATGGAGCAGTATAGTTGGTCAGGCCTAGAAGGGGAGGAGGAGGGCTGGAGCTCCTTAAAACCTACTGAGGGGCTGGGTGCAGTGGCTCATGCCTGTAATCCTAGCACTTGGGGAGGCCGAGTCAGGCGGATCACCTGAGGCCAGGAGTTCGAGACCAGGCTGGCCACCATGATGAAAACGTCTCTACTAAAAATACAAAAATTAGCCAGCTTGGTGGAGCACCTGCAGTCCCAGCTACTTGGGAGGCTGAGGCAGGGGAATCCCTTGAGCCCAGGAGGTGGAGGTGGAGGTGCAGTGAGTAAAGATGGCCCCACTGCACTCCAGCCTGGGTAACAGCAACAACTGAAAAAACCCCACTGAAGCTACGGGGAGGGCGGGGTAGCATGGAGACTGGATCAGGCTTAGCCCCAACAACTCAGAATTATGCTTCCTTGTACAGGCCTCACTTTCCCCACCAGGCCCTGGGGCACGTCTGAGGGTCTGAGATCTATTGGTCGGAGGGTCCTAGGGAAATCCAGCCACTTGGGAGCCTGAGACATTTAGCATCGTGGCCAGACCCCCTTTCCAGGGGACTCATTTCGCAGCACCCTCTCCACTGTCCCCGCCCCATTCTTCGGGAAACAAAAGATATTTTTCTTTTGTTAATACTTCCTGAAACTTTTTCGGGTACAGAAACCACGAATTGATCAGGTGACAAAAGTGAGAAGAGGCGAGGCAACTGGAAACCTTCAGGGATTGGTTCCTCCAAGCCCAGGCCTCTTCTCCCAAGAACAGCACTGGACGTGCCAGCAGGGACCCTGACCCTACAGGTATCAGGATACGGCCTTGACCCCTTCCCCCAACCAGCCCTGTGGCTCAGTCCTGCGAAGGACCAAGGCAAGGGGGAAAAAGCCCTGCTGCCTGATTCTATGAGCCACTCACAGACCCTCGGCTGATTGGCAGCACTGAACAGGTTAAGAAAAAAAAGATGAAAACACCCAAAAACCCAGACGGGGAGAGGACGTGGGGAGAGAGTATGCTGGGAGTCTCAGTAGCTGGCCTCCTCCTGGTAGTAAGGGGATATTCAGGGACCTGGCAGTTGCCACCATCGGAGGGAGCCCCATCGGCCACTGTGCCTTGCAGGCAGTACTTGGGGTCTTATATCTGCTGGCCCAGGCCGAAGATTTGGCCGCTCTGGTTGACGCCCTGCGTGTAGCCCATCTGCAGGGACGTGGAGTTGTCACACTTGTCGGTTCCCAGTTTGGTGTCATAGATGTGGCACCGCGTCCTGGGAGCCGTCATGCCCACCTGGCTGGCACACTTGGTGCCCATCTGGAGGCTGATGATCGAGTGGTCCATGGGGGGCAGGATGTGTTTTTTGGGGTCGTAGAGATGCCTCCTTGTGTTGTAAGCGGTCATGCCCGACTGGCTGGCGCATTTGTTGGTGCCCATCTGCAGCCCGGTGACGCACTGACCGGCCTTCATGGTGGCGTCATCGAAGTTCCGCTCCTGCTTCTCCGAGTACTTAACGCCGATTTCCACCCGGCTCTGCAGCCCCTTAGTCTTGGCCTTCCCTGCTAGGGCGAGAAGAGACACCTGCACCTGCGTCATGTTCCCACTCTCAAACAGGTCGTTGGCCTTGAACAGGTCCACAGGGTTCATGCTGTAGCTGACTCTGGCCTTGATGAAGTTGGAAAGGTTTTCTAGCTGGTGCCAGTTCTGCATGGAGCGGTTGATCTTTGGGACTGAGCCTGGCTGTAGCTTGCTCATGAGTGTGCACAAGATAATCCCGTCCTTCAGGCCCTTCTGGAAGTTGCGGCCGATGGAGACGCCGGTGAGTCCCTCGATCCAGCTGCGGAGCTCTGCATCCTTCTGGGGGTCATACTTGGACAGGAGCTGGTTCTTGACCTTGGCCGACAGCCCGTACAAGGGGCCCTTGTTGAACTGCGTGGAGCTCATGGCTGGCGGGCGCGGCGGGGAGACGGGGCCGGATGGGACGGGACTCATATATATTTTTTAATGACCAACACTCTTGGGTTTCTAAGGTAAACCCAAATTGATTGTGATTGATTTTTTTCTAACCTAGCTGAATTCACTTTTCTATTTTCATTTAGGGTATTTACAATCATGTTCATAAGTATGTTGTTATAGGTTTCTTATAAGACCCTGGTTTTGCTTTATGTATTTTATTTAATTAAATATTTTCAGTGCAGATTTTAATGTTCTCATAAACATAGGTGAGGAAATTTAGCACTTGGGACCCTGATGGGAAACAGATGGTGTACTTAAAAGGTAATGGGATGGGGTGATTGAGAGGAATGTTTATTAGGATGTGAGGGACCCAGGTTCAAGTATCATCAAGACATTGATGTTTTGTTGCTTCAGCCCGAAGCAACATAATTAGGAATAATTAACCAGAGCCTACTAATGATGGAGTAGAGTTTCATAGCTTGATGTCCTTACAACCAGGACCTTAGAATGTGACTGTATTTGGAGATGAGGTCTTTAAAGAGGCATTTAAAGTAAAATAAGGTCAATAGGGTAGGCTTTGGTCCAATAGGACTGATGTCCTTATACGAAGAAGAGAAAAGGACACCAACACAGACACAGGGACAACCCTGGGAGGACACAGGAAGAAGAAGGCATGTCTGGAGAGAGGCTTCAGGAGTTTCTTCTTATAAGGACACCAGTCTTATTAGATTAGGGCACCACCCTAATCCAGCATAACCTCTATTTAACGTAACTAATTTCCTCTGCAACTGACCTATTTCCAAATCAGGTCACATTATAAATTACCAGGGCTTAGGACTCCAACATCTCTTTGCCTTTTTGGGTTGAAGGAGACACAATTCAACTCATAAAATTGCTGTAGAGAGATGTGGAAAGTGCTTTTCCTATTTGATGGTTGAATGTGATTTCAGGTTCCTGAGATGTGGAACTGGGGCTGAGGAAGTAGAGAGCATACATTTCTTTGAGAAAGATCTAAATGTTGCCTTCTGTCTCTATCTTACCTCCAGATGTCCAGAAATGAGTGTTGAGGTCATACCTAGAGCCAAGTGGGAGTCAGGAAGGGTCTCAGCTGGACAGCCCTGTGCCCTGGGAGAACTTCTAAAAGGAAGAAAAAGAAGTGAATAAATGAATACACCACACTCTCCACCTCGTCCCTCTCCAATAAATGTGGGAAAAAAGACAACCCCGACAAGTTCTTGCTTTTTAAGCTATTTAGTTATAGCTTAGAGCTAGCAATATGGGCCATGTTTAATAGGAGAAGAAAACTGTTTTTGTGTTCTTGATAAAGTCAGCAGAGTTGTACATGCTATGTGTTCACTTTTGCTCAGGCAGAGGGGGAACTTTCCAGTATTTTCCAGAACCTTGCAGAAGACTATGCTAAAGACATAGTGTGTGCCTGACTTCATTGATAATTTATCTCAGAATAAGGCCTGTGAAAGCAAATTAAATGTATAAAGCACACACCCTGGTTTTCTTTGGATTCTAAAATATTAACTTCATTTGTTTTGTATAGCTAAAAAATAGTGTTTATAGTCATAACAGGATTATGTTTTAAAAGGAGAATATGAACCTTAGAATATTTAATGTAAAGTGTTATAGATTGTGTTATGTTTTTATTAATGACTTTTCTCATTTAAAAATAATTTCCAAAGAAAGGGTCATAGTCTTCTCAGAAGGGATATTGGTAATATATTTGTGATTATCTTACCATACTAATTACCTTGAAATCAATAAGGCAGTTCCTCTTCATTTTATAGTATATTTAAACATTCTAGATCATTATACATTTTATGAAATTTCATATCCCATGCTGAAATTTTTTAATACTAACTTACTTTTATACTACACTTTAAAATTTTTATTACTTTGTCTCTTATGCTCATTTGATTGTCACAGTAAACCTATTAAATATTGAGATCTTTTACTTCTCATTCTTCTTTAAGAAGCAAGAAAGTTGGGGCCATGTTTTTTTCAAGGTTAAGCAGTCACTAAAACAACTAGCTTTGTCTCTTTAACTCCAAAAGGGTGTACATTGTACTGCTATGTTTTTTCCTCTAATATTTCAAGCTATCTGTGTATTTCAGAAGATGTACATCTACATCCCCTTTTGAGAATGAGAGATATCACCATCACTCCATCATCGACAGTTTTCTTTGTGTTGTCCAAGGTCAAATCCTCAACAGATATTTCTGAGCAGAAAAAGCTATGTGAAATTCTGGAACACATTCCAGAGGTCAGAGTTCAACTTTTGCTTTGGACTCTGGCTTGGAGACTGGGAAAGGGGATGAGTGTGGAGTTTTCTAAGTGGCCTCGTGTAGGAAGCTGAAGGTGGTGGAGAGTTCAGGAGGATAAAACCCTGCAAAGAAACATGGCATCTCAATGGGATGGATGTGTAGAATGAGGCAGCGTCCTGGCTCTTTAGTAGGCAGATGGGCATCTGGCTCAGGAATCCAGATGGAATTATTGATCCAGGGTGCAGAGGTGGCATGTTTGTTAATTTAGCTGGAAGAGGCTCAAAGCAAAATGGAAACAGACAGACATTGTCCCCATAAGTAGGAAATAGCAGAATGTGGATGCATCTATGGTGATTGCTATAGAATTAGTGCAAGAAGTTTCTTTGCATACCATGTATAAGAAAATGTGACAGTGTATGTGTGTGTGTGTTTGTGTGTATGTGTGTATATGTGTCTGTTTGGATGAAATTCTGATTTCAGCATGCATTCTCTGAAATAAACCTCAGCATCCTTCTTGGTTGAGTGATTGGGAATAAAATAGAAAAGTATTAGTGAGCATCAGTGGATGTAGGGAAATTGAGTGAGGGTGAGGTGGAAGGGTGTGAAAAGTAAGGGAAGCTTTTCAAGATTTATCAAGAGATTATATCAATGCCTGATTTTTGTACTTAAAATGAAGACCTTCTTATGAACATGTAGTGTTGTTTCTCTGCCTGAAATATTCTTAGTTTTCCTTTTATTTTGGGCTAACGTGTGATACCTATACATATTTATGGGACACATAGTGATTTTTCCGTACCTGTGTACAAGGTGTAATGATCATTTCAGGGTAATTAGCATATTCATCACCTTAAACATTTATTATTTTTTTGTGTTGAGAACATTCACAATCCTCTGTTCTAGCTTTTTGAAAATGTATGAAAAATTGTTGTTAACCACACCATCTTCAGTGCTTTAGAGGACTAGAATTTGTTCCTCTTATCTAACTATAATTTTGTATCCATTAACCAACCTGTCCCTACCTTCCTTCCTTTTCCCCTTCCCAGCCTCTAATAACTGAAATTCTCCCTACTTCTATGGCATGATTGTTATTATTAGTGTATGTATACAAGTTATTATAAAGAATACTCATGTTTTCTTCAGTTTCAAAGTCTTTTCTCATTTCTTTATATTTGTAGGAACTGTTATTGAAATAATAGAATATGATATCACAAGTGCTATGGGCTAAATTGCATGCCCTCAAAATGCATACATTGAAGTCCTAACAAGTCCTAATCCCCAAAACTTCAGAATGTGACTATATTTGAAGATGGGGTCTTTGAAGAGGTCATTAAGGTAAAATGAGGTCACTAGTGAGCCTTGATCCAATAGAGTGGTGTCCTTATAAGAAGAGGAGATTAAGATACAGACACACACAGAGGGATGACCCTGTGAGTACACAAGGAGAAGACAGCATCTACAAGCCAAGAAGAGAGGACTCAGGAGGAACCAGGCCTGCCCATACCTTAATCTCGGACTTCCAGCCTGCAGAACCATGAGAAAAGAAAATCCTATTATTTAAGCCTCCTAGTCTCTGGCATTTTGTTATTGGCAGCCTTGGGACACTAATACAAGACATTTCGTAATATACTGAGGAGAACATAAACTGTGTTTTAACTATTCATTCTAATTTTAAAAGAGCTTATTTATTGATGCAACCATTAACTATATTCACCAATATATAAAATTTCTGTCATAAATGATCTTGTTTAAGTATTAAATTAATTCAAAATATATTCAACTACTAGCCTTATTCATTTAATAAAAATGAATGTTAAGAGAAAAACAAGACATTTTTTGTAAATCATATTACAAATGGATTTTTTTGTGTGTCTGTTTTTAACAGCTCAGTGTCCAGGAGAGATTCCAGTTCCATTTCTGAGTCTAATTGCAACTGTGGTGAGCCATGCAGTTTCTATTTGGCTGCAGTTGAACTTTCTGAACCCAACTAGTCTACTTAAAATGTCACATTTTCCATCGATTTGCTGTGATCTTGGGCTGACCCCAGGGTTAAAGTCTGCCCTTGGATAGATGGGATCCTTATTCTAGCAAGTTACTAATGAAAACAAAGAACTAGTATCACTGCTGAGATATTATTCTGTCAGTTTCAGGATTTTAACTGTCCTCCTAAAAGGTTAAGATAGTTTAAAAAAAAACCAAATGACATTCTTTCTATACAGTGGCCATTGGATCATCACTGTCAAAATTCATCTAAGATGATAAGACATGCTTTTAAGGACATATATACAGCAAAGTTAAACATCATGTGAAATGTTTTAGATCCAAGATTGGCACCCAATATAAATATATACAATATACTGGATATTATATATCCAATATTATATATATATATAGGTGTATATTATGTATACTAGTACACTATACTTATATATACATAGTATACACAGTTTATATGTGTATTGTGTTTATATATATAGTATATATTATCATACATGGTATACTCTACATACGATATATAATATATATACTATATATAATGTGTTTGTACATATACTCCCTTCCCCCCACACACGCATGCACACACACATGTACACATTGCAATAAGTCCCCATTTAACATTGTTGATACATTTTTGGAAACTGTGACTTTAAGTGAAACATTGTACTCTAATGTATTGAAGAAACAAATTTGGTAGGGTGCTGTGGCTCGCGCCTGTGATTCCAGCACTTTGGGAGGCTGAGGCAGGTGGATCACTTGACGTCAGGAGCTCGAGACCAGCCTGGCCAACAAGGTGAAATCCCATATCTACTAAAAATATGAAAATTAGCCAGGCATGGTGTTGGGCGTCTGTAACCTCTGCTTCTTGGGAGGCTGAGACACGAGAATTGCTTGAACCCAGGACGTGGAGGTTGCAGTGAGCTGAGATTGCACCACCCCACTTCATTCTGGGCAACAGAGCAAGACTCTCTCTCTCTCTCTCTCTCAAAAAAAAAAATAATAAAATAAAATAAAAATAGAAAAACAAATTTACTGTGGACTAATTGTTATAAATAATAGTTAAGTTTCTATGTCATACAGGATGTCATTTTGCTTCAGTGCAGTTTCCAAGGACCTATCAATGATGTTAAGTGAGGATTTACTGCATATATAGCATACACATAAAGATAGATATTATAGTATATATGTAATAAATGTTATTTCATATATCGAGAATGTGTTGCCTTGAAGTAACAAAATATATACTATATTTATAATGATATATAATATTTATAGTATATGTAGCAGTAGATATAACATATATGTGTAGTAGATATATATTACAGTATAGTATGCAAATGATATATGTGTGTATATGTCCATATATGTCTATAGATATATAGATATATACCATCATGCACCACTTAATGACAGGGTTAGGTTCTGATAAATGTATTATTATGCAATTTCCCTGTTAAGCAAAAATCATAGTGTACACTTACACAAACCTAGATGGCAGAGCTTACTACATACCTAGGCTGTATGGTCGAGCTACTGCTCCTAGGCTACAAGGCTGCATAGCATGTTACTGTAATGAATACTGTAGGCAATTGTAACACAATGGTAAGTTTTTGTGTATCTAAACATGTCTAAACAAAGAAAAGACACAGTAAAAATACAGCATAAAAGATAAAAACTGGCACACTTGCATAGGGCACTTACATAAACAGAGCTTGCAGGACTGGAAGTTGCTCTGGGTGATTCAGTGAGTGCAGGGTGAGTGAACGTTCACTCAACATGTCAAGTATGGTACGCACCCCTGGGGATTTTAGACAGGCAGTGCCTCATGGTGGATGAGGGCTGAACCTTGGGCACTGGGCTGGGAGGGCTGAGAGGTTATCTGAGATGCACCTCCTACCAGTGGCAGGAGACAACTCACTGGGTCTCAATAATTTCATGTATAAAGTGGGGATGGAGTTTATTTCTTGTCTCCAGAGGGTATTGCTTTGAAGTAATTAAGTAATACTCCTCTACAATTAGAGTGTGCCAGCATGCAGTCAAAGTTTAATGCACCTTTTCTGTATTTTTCATCAATAATTTGAACAAAACCATACAGTTCTACTCAGCCATCCCTCAAAAATAACTTCAATGCCATTCAACCTTTTAAATATTCAATTGTTAGTTGTATGCCAGAAAGTGTAACAACATCAGGTACATAATTGTAAACTGTGGTTTTTTTTCTTTTTTTTCCATCAGGAAATTTTAAGGGAGGGTTTCTGAATTGCAGAAATGCTGATATTTGGGGCTGGATTTCTTTTGGGAGGGTCATGATGCATATGGCAGGCGTGATATGGTTTGGATCTGTGTCCCTACCCAAATCTCATGTCAAATTGTAATACCCAATGTTGGAGTTGGGGCAGGGTGAGAGGTGCTTGGATCATGGAGGTGTTTCTCATAAATGCTTTCACACCATCACCTTGGAGTTGTTTTTGTGATCATGAATGAGCTGCTGTGAGAGCTGGTTATTTTAAAGTGTGGGTCATCTCCCCCTTCTCTTTTGCTCCTGCTCTGGCCATGTAAGATGCGTCTGCTTCCCCTTTGCTTTCTGCCATGATTGGAAGCTTCCTGAGTCCTCCCCAGAAGCACAAGCTACCATATTTCCTGTACAGTCTGCAGAACCGTGCGCCAATTAAACCTCTTTTCTTTGTAAAGAAAAGAGTGCTTCTATTTAGCAGTGAGAGAATGGCTAATACAGGAGATTTAACTGCATTCCTGAATTTCACAGGGTAGAAGCCAGTAGCATCTTCTCAGTCCTCATTTAACCACTGTTTCAACCAAAAAAAATCTCCAAACATTGCCAGATGTTCTGCCCCTAGAGGCAAACTTGCCTCCATTTGAAAGCTGCTGCCTTAAAGAATGAGTAGCTTAGCAACAGCACAGCAAGATGTGATAAGCACTTAAAAAAAGTTACAAGTGAAACAGTCTTGGCATACACTGGGAGACCTTGCCTGGGCAAGGCTGATCAGAAAAGGTTTCTGTTGGGAGTATGTCTTTACAGTGGAGCTGAAGGTTGAATATAGTTAAGCAAGGAAGAGTGAATAGGGTGGAAGGGAATCTGTGAATAAGCCTAATGTGAAAGGATAAGTTGAAAGTCAGGGAGTGAAAGAAGTTGGGTGTGGCCAGAATACATAGAATGAGGAAAAAGGAGTGTGTTCAGGGATACTTCCAGAAAGAAAAGCAAGAGACGGAGTGTAATGTTTTGTGTATACCTTTTATCCTGAAAGCAATAAAAAGCCATTCAAGAACACGCAGTGAAGTAGTGTATTAATTAGAAATAGGCTCGAATACAAGTGAAAAGATAACCTCAATAACAAAAGAAACCAGAGTTCTTTCATCTTGTTGCTCCACTATCCTCAATACATAACTCCCACCCATGTAGTCCAAAGTGGCTGCTGAAGCTCCAGCCATTATGTCTGCATTCCACTGGCAGTAAGAAGAATCTCTGTAAGGAATTAGAAGTTCTTCCTTTTAAGGATTATTTCTTGAAGTTCAAATACTACTTCTTACATCCTATCGGTTGAGAACTTAATAACTAATGCAAGCAAGATAAGAGAGTAAGGGTTTTGATCTGAGTGGCCACAATCTCAGCTAAGAGTAATTGGATCTGAAAATTAGTGAAATTGATTGACTTATGCAGGCATACAAATAGGAGTTTTATAAATAAAATAATTCTTTTATTTCATCCACTCTTGGAAATTATAACCATCATTCCTGCCTCTAATATATATTAAATATCTTAACATAATTACCTGATGCACAAAAATATGATTGAGTAGGAATTAGTATTTCAGTGGTATATTAAGAAATATTGTTTGCCACTAGAGAATATTTTTACTCCCCAATCTGTCCAATACTTTAGAGAGTTGGAAATATTAGGAAAGAAACAAGTAAAATATTAGTAATTGCCATCCTATGTCCATGTTTCTCTGTAATAACTAAACACATTACTGACCAATTTTCTTCCTTCCTCCATCCTTCCTTTTTCTTTCCTTTGTTTCTTTCTTCCTTTATCTTTTCTTTCTCTTCTTTTCTCTTTTTTTAATTTTCTTTCTTTCCTTCCTTTCTTCCTTCCTTCTTTCCCTCCTTCCTTCTTTCCTTCCTTCCGCCATCCCTTCCTTCCTTCTCTTTTCCTTCCCTCCCTTTCTTCTTTCTTTTCTTCCTCCCTTCTTCCTTCCTTCTGTCCCTTCCCTTCCTTTCCCTTCTATCAAACATCTTCCTCAAGTGTAACTTCCATGAAATATTTATTAATTAGCAAACTGGATCATAAGGCAGACTTTAATTGAATTGTCAGTTCAAAAGCTTGGAGAATTCACGAATATTTTGTATCAATTGTTGCATAAGAAGTTAGGCCAAAGTTAGGTAAGAAGGAAGGTTTATTATTATTTTGTGATTCTTGTAGTTAAGACCAATAATAGAAAATACTAGATATTCTACTTTATCTTTACAGACCTGACAAAATAATAATGGGATGGAAGACAAGTATTCAGCAAGTTATCATCACTTTTTTTCGTTTTTGTCTGCATACTTTCCATGCATTAAGGCAAAAAGCTTATCAACATACCCCTAACCACACTCTAAAAAAATAATTACTGTCACTAATCACAATGCAATAAAATTATATATTTTCAACATAGGGCAATTAGAAACATAAACCCTCTGTACTGAGAATTAAGTAACATTACTCCAGATAAATGTTTAGGCTAATAACTAAGTCAAAACTTTAATTAGAATTTTAATCAATTAGAAACAGGCACTAAAGACAAATTCACATAGAAACCTCTAAGGAATGGCTAAAGTAGTATTCTGAGTTAAAGCTACATACTAGAAACATTTATTAGGCATCAAGAAAGAATACAAATCCAACGAATTATGCATTGAACTTGGGAAACTAGAAATAAGTAAAGCAAAAAGAAAGCCAAAGAAAGTAAAAGGAGCAACTAATAAAAACACAGAAAGAAAATGAGAACATGGTTGTTAAAAGATTTGGCAAAAGGATTTAATTTCTCCCTTAAAGCAATACTAATTAATCCTGCTAGAATTGCATTTTTCATTCTGCCGTAATAGCTGGATCTGCATGCGTTACAGTGAAAATGCTCTTGTTGTTGATGTAGGATGGAAATCAAGATCAAATCCAGGGCTGGAAGTGGTGGCTCATGCCTGTTACTCTAGTATTTTGGGAGGCTGAGGTGGGAAGATCGCTTGAGCCCAGTGGGCGAGGCTGCTGTGATTATACCACTGCACTCCAGCCTAAGCAACAGAGAGAGACTGTGTCTCAAAAACAAACAAAAACTCAAAACCTGGAGGGGCCAGTGCTCGGCTAGGGAAGTTTTTTTGTGCTTAAATTCTGGCTTTACCAGTCATGAGATATGGATGTTATTTACTATTCCTAGGTCTTTGTTCACAAACAGAAAGATCAGGTATATTGTGTCTATAGGTCACCTGATACATAAAAGAGGCTGATGAAGGTGAAATACTAGTATATCAAGATTAAGAAAATAATAATCTTAAATACCATATATATATATATATTTTACATTTTTAAGAGGTCCTCAGGGTATTAACTACCCAAATAAAGGCGATTTCCATCAAGGGCTAGAAATCTGTCTGGCTAAATGGTATATAGTAAATCAAATATCATGAGTAGAAATAATGGAATTTATACAGCCTGGGGAAGGGAACTTAGCAGTAATTTAAAGGGGAACATAAAGTGTGTGGTGAATGCTGCTCTGTGTTTTTACTGTGGGAATTCATAAAAGGAAGCAGGCTTAAAATATTACCTCCCAGAAACTATAACCTCCATCTCAAGGTTGTAGGTGGCCATAGGTGTGAATTAAATGTTCTCTTCCTGATGTTTGCCTTTGGTGTGTGTGGTCACATGAACATGACATCATGGGAACCAAGTTTCACAAATAAGCCACATTTAGGTTCGGGTTAAGGTAGGATTTTTGTGCCTAAATTCTGGCTTCACCATTTGGTTCATATACTTCAAATATTTCACTATTTTGTTTGTATACTTCCGAAAAGAATTTGAAGTAACTTATTGCAAATTGCAATTAGAAATGGACTGATATTGTTAAATGTGAATGGAAGAATGAAATACTATCTAAATAGTTAACTAACTCTAACTAATATGTACTATAATGGTTAATTGTATGTGTCCACTTGACCAGACTAAGGGATGCCCAAATAGCTGGGGAAACATTATTTCTAGGTGTGTCTGTGAGGATGTTTCTGGAAGAGATTAAGATTTGAATCAGTAGACTAAGTGAAGATCTGCCCTCACCAACATGGGTACGTGGGTATTGTCCAATCAGCCAAAGGCCCAAATAGAAAAAATGGTGGAGAAAGGGAAAATTTACTTCTAGCTTGAGCTGAGACATCCATCTTCTCCTGCCCTTGGACATTAAGTCTCTCTATTTTCAAGTCTTCAAACTTGAACTGTAACTATGCTACCTGCTTTCCTGGGTCTCTGACTTACAGACAGCAGACTGTGTGACTTCTCAGCCTCTCAAATCAAGAGAGTCAATCTTTCATAACGAATATCTTTCTTTTAAAAATTATTTATTTATATGAATTTAAGGGGTACAAGTGCAATTTTGTACAGGCATAGATTGCACAGTGATCAGGTCAGGGCTTTTAGGATATTCATCAGCCAGATACTGTACATTTTACCCATTAAGTAATTTCTAATCCTCTACTGCCTTCCTACGATCCCACCCTTCTAAAGTCTACAGTGTCTATTATTCTACTCTCTATATCCATGTGTACAAATTTTTTAGCACCCACTTGTGAGTGAGAACATGTGGTATTTATGTTTTCGTGTCTGGCTCATTTTGCTTAAGATAATGGTCTCCAGTTCCATCCACATTGCTCCAAAAGACATGGTTTCATTCTTTTTTATGGCTGAATAGTATTCCATTGTATATATGTACCACATTTTCTTTATCCAGTCCTCTATTGATGGATACTGAGGTGGATTCAATTTCTTTACTACTCTGAATGGTACTACAATAAATTGTTAAGTGCACATATCTTTTATACATATTTATCTGTATATATTCTGTTGGTTCCATTGCCTGAGAGAACTCTGATTAATACATGTATCTAAGTCATTTGGGCATATTTCTCTTTTCAAAAGAAAAAAATTGCATTTTTATCAAAAGCAAATGTTACAAACCTAGCCTATGCTTAAAAAAAAAATCATGAACAATTATCACAATTGGAACCTTTTCACTAGACTTTTCCTGGGATAATATAGCAGGCATACCGTTTACCTCAAGGCAGTTGACCACAATGGGCACTGTGGCCATTGGAAAACTGTCTTTGTAAAATGATGCTTATGTTTGCAGGCTGAAGTTCACTTTGGCTTCTGCTCTCTTGTTCTCAGGCACCCTCAACTGCACCTTGGTCGGCAGCTCACTGCTGTCTCAGTTCTACAAGGCTGCTGGGTCAGTTTGATGCCCACAGGGGGTCTAGGAGGCTGCTGGGTACCAAAAGACCAAGTGGGAGGGAGTCTTGTTTCAGAGCTCACTGGTCCTTTATTGCAAGAACTGCACTGAAGAGTTCAGAATTGTTAGGAGCTGATGCTCTTTGAGGATCATTTTGAAAATCTGGGAGTTTCTGACAATAGTAACTTATTCTATGTTTTTCTCCTTGAGAGAGTCTTTGGTAGCAGGGCTTCATGAAGCCTCTATGAAGAGACTGTGCTCTCAGCTTGTCCTGAAGGTGTGGCCAGCTGGGTAATCTGCATACTTAGATTCACCTCTCTCTCCCTATTGTACTTCATTTGCCCCTCACTTTTCTTCTCTGGAATTGCATTTGCTGAAAACGTGTTCATGAGCAAGTTTTATTGTTCTAAATTCAGTTTTCTATAAGCCTGGGAAAAGATAAAGTTCTTTTGTAATTTTTTAATAAAAATGTAAAATTTTAGAATAAAAACATATAAAACATAAGTAAATTGAAGAAAAATGCATAATTATATGTACATATATATGCATACATGCATAATTTTATATTTATACTTATATATTTGGTATGTACACAAACCTCAGTTTCAATAAAACAAACTGAAATAGAAGGATTTAGGCTGGGCGCAGTGGCTCATGCCTGTAATCCTAGCACTTTGAGTGGCTGAAGCAGGAGAATCACTTGAGCCCAGTTCAAGACTATTCTGGGCAGCAGAGGGAGACCCTATTTCTACAGCTAATTTTTAAAAATAGCCAAGCATGTTGTGCACACCCATGGTCCCAGTTACTACTCAGGAGGCTGAGTTAGGAGGATTGCCTGAACTCACGAGGTTGAGGCTGCAGTGAGCTGTGATTGCATCACTATACTCTAGCCTGGACAAAAGAGAGAGACCTTGTCCCAAAACAAACAAACAAATAAATAAAACACAAGAATCCTTACGTCCAGATTGGGCAGAAGAAGGTACAGTCAATTAAAATAACCTTTCGTATTACAATTTGGTTTCTTCCAAAAGGCACAGATCAAGCTTTAATTCTTTTTCTTTGTATATAGATCAATCTGTGTCCTGAGTGGGAAAAATTGAGAGTTTCAAAATGAAGTGTTTTTATTTTTCCTCTGAAATTTTCTTTTTACTTTGGAAGAAGTCAAAACATCATAACCATATGATGAGAAAAAGAAAGACAACTGCTAACGATTCTTTATCTACTTTCTGTTAAGTCATCTATTTTCCTCGCCTTGTGAAGGATAATTTTTATTTCTGAATCATATTCCCATGGCTTTGTATCAAAAGCCCCTAGATTATGCAAGCACTTGTGTTTCTTGGCCTCATTTTTTGTAAACTATGAAAGAGATGGTTACTTCTAAAACTAGTCAGGGCATATCATTTAAGGCTATTTGTTTACTGTGGTTTTAAAAAATAAAACTCAAGAAAAATGTAAAGAGTAAATTTGGTATATTAAGACACAACTAGTTTTATATTAAAGTTGTTATTAATAATGAAAGTGAAAAGAATTTCAATTAAAAAGTAACCACACCTATTAGAATGACTGTAATTGATGACAAAAAATGAGTGTTGACTCAGATGTGTAGAAATTGGAATATTCATATATTGGTGAAATGGTTCAACTGCTATGGAAGACAGCAAAGAAATTTCTCAAAAAGTTAAACATGACATGGCCATATGATCAACTCAGATAATCCTGAACCATTTACAAATAGCAGAAAAATAAAAGGCAAAACTAATGCAAGAAAGTTTTAATGGGTAATAAAGTTGCTGCTTTTAAGTTAGCAAGATCTTCCTGATAGAAGTTAGTAGAGTATTATTTGGAGATAAAATCACATAAAGAAAGAAGTGTTTCCTAGTTCCTACTTCCAGGAAGGTGTGGGCTTGGCTGTCAACCATGATGAAAGAGAATCTCAGATTTCACTTTCAGAGCTAGAACATAAATGAATAGCCAGTGATGACCGAATAAGTGATTAAGCAATCTTACTCATAAATATATACCCAGAAGAATTAAAAACAGTGACTCAAACAGCTCCTTGCATACATATGCTCCTGGCATCATTGTTTCTAACAGTCAAGAGATGCAATTAACCCAATATCCATCAGTAGATGAGTGGTTAAGCAAAATGTAGCATATGCATAAGTTAGAATAGTATTCAGCCCTAAATAGTCATGAAGTACTGATGCATGTCAAATGTGGATGAACCTTAAATACATCATGCAAAGCAAAATCAGTCAGACACAAGAGACCTCATAACGTATAATTCTGTTTGTAGAAAGTATACGAAATAAGTCAATCCATAGAGACAGAAAGTAGATTATAATTGTCAGGGGCTAGGAGGAGAAAGGACTAGGAATTGAATGCTAACAACAATGAAATTCATTCTGGAGTGCCAAAAATATTGTGGAACTAGAGAGAGGTGATTGTTGCACATCACTGGGATTGTGTTAAAAGATAGTTCTAAAATACGTAATGCAAAACTCCTTTCATTATTTTTTACTCTGTCTCCCTTTTCCCAATAGGGCTATATAACTAAAGAATATGCAAGGCAGAGAACTAAACTCAGAAAATATTGAAACATCTATAAGTAGTATGAGAATAAAAGAAAAAGTAAACCCAAGAAAGTGTTGGTAAATAATAAAGTTGCTGCTTTTAAGTTAGCAGGATTTCCCTGATAAAGGTCAGTAAAATATTATTTGGCGATAAAATCACATACAGCTCAGAAAGTAGTATTTCCTAGTTCTCCCAGGAAGGCATAGGCATAGCTGTCAGCTATGATGAAAGAGAATACCAGATTTCACCTTCACAGCTGAAAGGTAGATAAATAGCCAGTGATGGCCGTATAAATAAGAAGCCAATACCTCCAGAGAAACATGCACCTAGACAGGCCATTACGATTCACCCCATGGTTCTCATTTTGCTGTTTGCCGAGAATCTCTACATGGAAGGCTTGTGTAAAAAGCTATTGATGTTGCCACCACGGCAGGGCAGCCCACCAGCCCGTCTTGTCTTATGCATTACCACTGTGAGGAGATGTGAATTCCAATCAAATTCATGATGGAAAATCACTCGGGGCTGGGAATTTTCCCATGCTTGATATTAACCCAATAACACCATCACCTGTCACTGCAATGAATCACTGACCAATTACCCGACATGTGCTATTGCTTTCTTCCAAACTTCTTTTATAAATAGCAGATGGAAATGCTTAGTGAGTTCACACTGCATATGTGGTCTCTGTGCAGTCGACTATGTCTGAAGTCTTTACACAGAGGGATGTGCCCTGGGAAACTGGTGACCCAGTGCGATCCCAGAGGGGAAAATGAAGGTGCAGCAGCCCTAAAATTATAGATACAGTTCAAAGAAAGAGATTCTTTTTCTGTTAGAAAACTGTTGATTTCAGAGCCCACATCCATTTCTTGTCTAACCCAATTCATCAGAAAAACGTCCTCTGAATGTATTTCTGACTATTTCAATGTGGATTTCTTCTATAGTTAAGGAAAATCATGGTAATTTTGTTCAATATTCATCTATTAAGTTTTTCAAGAAGGACAAAAATGATGAACAGGTTGAAACATATAAAATATCAATTTTGCTTTTCCAAAAATATTACCTAGGAATAAAAAAATGCCTTTCCTTTTATTCACTGTATTTTCTATTCTTGCACATTCAGCAAATGTAGAACGTTGTGGTGGTGGTTGTGGTTTGGTTATAATCTCTAGGGAGAGACTTCACAACGTCCCATTAAGCTCCCAGAAGCTAAGGTTACCTGGTTATGAATGAAAATGAAAGATGAGAATAAAACCTCCCGGTAATCCAGTTTTGTAAACAACTTAACGGAGGAAACCATGATAACACGTGAGGTTTGTTTTCTAGTTCAGAGTTTCTGTCCACCTGAAGGTTCGAAGTTAGATGTTGTTAACATAGTAAATTAAGCAGAAGCAGAAAAATTGTTTGCCATATTATGGCATGGGTGGGCGCTTCCATGAGCTGATAACTTGATTCAAATGTGTAAGCTTGCTAAAAGTCTGTTGTCCACATAATAATTGAATTTTTCATATAACCTGGACGAAGTGAGATACACTAAATATATAAATAAATATCAGCAGCTTATTTACAAAACAGTATTTGGAGTCAACTGCAGTGCCTCACTGCAGCAGCGATTCCTTTCCTTAATATTAATTTTCATCTGCTCTGTTTCCAGTCTCCTTTCTTGGTGACTTATCTCTTCCATAGAGTTGCTGAAAAGATTTTTGTTTATGTATGTATTTATTTTTTTCAGCTTTTATGTTAGTTGCAGAAAATGTATGTGCATGTTTGTTACGTGAGTATATTGCATAATACTGAAGTTTGAGGTATGGATCCACGTAGTAGAATAGTATCCAATAGGTAGTTTTTAAGTCCTTGCCCCCATCCCTTCCACCACCCTCTCATATTCCCAGGCTCTATTGTTTCCATCTTTATGTCCATGAGCACCCAATTTTTAGCTCCTACTTATAAATGAGAGAATATTCAGGTTATCTTTTTTTTTTTATAAACAAGAACATTTGGTTTTATGTTCCTGCATTAATTCACTTAGGATAATGGCCTTCAGTTCTATCCATGTTGCTGTAAAAGATGTGATTTTATTCCTTTCCTTGACTGTATGGTATTCCATAGTGTATATGTACCATATTTTCTTTATCCAGTCCACCATTCACAGGCACCTACACTGATTTCATGTCTTTGCCATTGTGAATAATGCTGTGATGACCATGAACTTGCATATGGTTTTTTGGAAGAACGATTTGTTTTCTTGAAAAGCTTTTTAATGATGAAATGGACCCAGTACACCTCTGGAAATTCAGAGCCTCCTAAACCACTCCATTCATCCCACCTGCCTTATAAAACTTTCAACGTTGCTAATAGTTGGAAATCAAAAGAGAAACCTTTGCCACTTCTTTTTTAGAGTCAGGAATGGAAAAGAAAGTAAGTATCCCAGGGCACTGGATCTCAGAATGGCAGCATGTTAATAGCCTAAAAGTTTTGTGGAGAACTAATAAATGTGATAAATGTTATTGTTCTATTGCATATATTCTTGCCATTGGAAAAGCAAAAACCTGCAGCCAGATTCCTACAATGTATTATTTGATCATTTGAAGCCAGCATTCATTGTTACATGCCTCATATAGCTGGCTGGGTGGAGAACTTTTTAATTTTTCCGGCCACATTTAGCTGTCAAGAGCATTTTGAGAACCAGCAGGGAGTTCACTGTGAGCCCTGCAAGGTTTTTCCAGGTTACTGCCACAGAGAGGGAACAAAGCAAAAGAGAGATTGAAATAAATAACTACACAGCCTATGCCAGGGATGTACAAAGTGAAAAAATGAGGCACATGGGGGAATTATGAAAAGGAGAAGGCAGTACAGTGGCCAGGTTGGGAATATATCATTGAAAGGTTGGACTCTTGTTGCTAGAAGTGGGATGAGCAGAAAGAGAAAAAGGTGATGGCCAGAGAACTGGTGGTGAAATGGAAATGATGGACAGGTGAAAATGACTGTAAGGACAATTTTTTAAAGTAAGTTGCAGAATCTTCTCTCTGTTCCTTTGACAACATGAAGCCACTTTCTGAGGAAGAGCTGCTGTGGACATCGCTGACATGTTTCCATCTGGTGTCTTTCTATACTAGAAAAATTTCCCAACTATCTGCCACCTTTGGGCAGCTGTCTAGATCCAAGTGGTGATGCATGCTTTTTCCTATTTCAAGTCTCTTCGGTGGTTTTCGGGGGTAGACTGAAGAACATGTGTTCCAACGGCTCTTTTGCAGAAGTCAGAACCATCATTTCTGCAATAACTCAAGATGGACATGATGCTTCAAACACCCCAGGTATGTTTGAGAACTCTCAAATAAATCATATTTATTTTCTATAAAAACATACAGAATTGGCTTTTAAGATGATATTTTTATTCAGCTGGGAAATAGCTGCCTGGTCATTGAAATAAATGGAGAGACAACAGGACGCTTCTTTCTTCTTTGCTACATGTATTGGATCTCTTGGAGTGGTAGTGGGTGATCAAGTCTGAAATCCAAAAGGCAGAAAGCAGAAATATAGATAGATAGAAAAATTAATAATTAATGAAACTGTAATTCTATTAATTAAACTATTACATCTGTATATTTTACATAACTTTTTACATATTACAAAAATAATTGTGTAATTACTTTTATAAATTTAAAATATCTATTTTTTTCTTATAGGTTACCGTGTGTTGTTTAAACATATGTATACATGGTGGAAGGATTAAATCAAGCTAATTACTTACACACTTACACACTAATCACCTTACACGCTTATCATTTTTGAAGTGAGAATGTTTAAAATGTGCTCTCTTAGCAATTTTGAAGCATAAAATACATTATTATTAATTATCATCACCGTATCGTGCAGTAAATCTTAAAAACTCATGATAGTAAAATACACATAACCTAAAATTGAGCATTTTAAACATTGTAGAGTATGCAATGCAATGGCATTAAGTACATTTCCAATACTATGCAGCCCTCACCACTGTCTAATCCAGAGAAATATTTTTAATTAACAGAAAAAGTTATAATAAAATTTTGTAAAAGTTTTAATAATAAAATTATTAGAGATATAAAATAATTAAAAAGAAATAATAAAAAAGAAAAGGGTTAATAAAATGTGTATTCAGTAGTGATCAGATGTCACCTTCACTAGCTTTTTACTGTTGAGATGTTTTTCAACATCTCAGTGGCAGCAGTGACCAGTTTTGAAGCTGGTTTCTCCCAGTCTCTAATTTAGGAGTAGGGACAAAGACTCACTCCCACGGGTCCTCTGTGACCAGGGGTCATCATGGGTGGTCATTGGCCTCACACTATGAACAGAGTGTGATACAGAATGAGGTGGTCTGACTCCCGGCTTTATCCCTGAGCTGACTGATCATGAGAGCGGTTCCCACTTTTCTTATTTGGGGCACCAAAAGCTGTAGTTGGATTTATCCACCAATAGAAATAGTAAGAAATGTTGAAATGTATAACTTTTTAGGACCAAGATGTCCTCATGCTGAAGAACATATCATGCTCCCTTTGAATCCCAAGTTGCAATTTGTCGAAAGTAATCTTTCAAGAATAGAAAATGGTTGCTGTAAAACCCATGGAAGGATTTCTATGCAGTTTGAAATCATACCTGCACAGATATAGAAGAATCACCCATGGCAAATGGCCAGGAACCTTACTGGCATGTGAGAATTCCCAAATGTCTCCTGACCCACCTGGAAAGTTTTATGCAAGCAAGATGGAGAATGAGCAATGAGAAAGTTTATTTAGAAAATAATGTTCCACTCAGAAAGCTAGGATACTTTCAGAAAAGGAGCTTCCATTCTTCAGTTTTTATTAAAAGAGATCTGCAAATGTGTTTCTCATTCTTACATTAGACACTGTTCTGTGTGTCTCATTTTACTTTTGTGCATATTAAGAAGTCATACATAACCTGGAATTAGCAAAAAAAAAAAAAATTAAAAGGAAGTCATACAAATGCTTAAAATTTGAACAGAGTGAATTAAACATCCTCTAAATTGTAAGGTTATTGATTTTGAGAGTTAAATGCTGATTCCGTGAAATTTAATATTCATTATTTGAAATTTATCAAAGCTCTTCAACATAAATAATATATTTTATTGTGAACTGAAGGCTACTTTGAAAATAGCAAAATCTGTCATCAAGAATATTGAGAAACTAATGTTTTTTCCCTTAAAACCCTGAAAACAGATTTACATAGTATGTCATCATTTTTTTTTTCAAATTTCAATCTTCCTCTTTTCAGAAGGGCTGTTTGTTAGAAATTTGAATTTGAATAGCTTCCAGATATCCATTTATGTTTTCAAAAAGTAACATATTTTCCAAATATGTAGATTTGGAATGGGGAACATTTTTCATATGGCAAGGTTTAGGAATATTATCCAAAAAGTGCATGAAAAATTTTTAGATTTTGATTGTAGTGTTGTTCAAAAGGTCACATGAAAGACACTTTTACAGATAGAGCTATGAAAAGTACTGTGCTAAAATTGGAGAAGAAATCAGAGTTTCAAGACACATGCTCCTTTAGAAAACTAGCAAAGAGACTCAACTCTTAGAAAAATTCTTGTCTTCTACTCCTCATTAGTCAGAAGCCCCATGGGCACTGTATCCACATTTAAGAGCTGAATAATATTTGCTGCATATCTAAACTCTTAGCAAAAATTCTCCCTTATAGCTCTCATAAGGAATCAACTCTTCTAACATTTATCTTGAACTTTCAGCCTTGAAAACTATGAGGGAATACATTCCTGTTGTTTAACTTACTCTGTCTATGGTGTTTTGTTACTGCAGCCATAGGGAACTCATGGACAGGTGATATTAATCTGAGTAAAATATCTTTTATTTAACACAATGCATCCAAAATATTGTTATTTTAATATGTTATCAATATAAAATATCAATGATGTATTTAATGCACTTTTATCCTCTGAAGAGTTAGAAGTTTGTTGTGTATTTGAGCATCATGGTTGAGACTGCCCACATTTCAAGTGTGTGAGTAGCTAGGGACGCCCATATTGAGGGGGTCAGCTCTAATTGATATGGACAGGAGGCAGGGAAATACTACGTAGAAAAGGGTGGGGTCCCTGGCAGGGGTTCCACCCTCAAGCCTGGAGCCACTGCCGGACTTTGGAGAAGAGTTTGGCTGGCGATGGCGAAACTTCAGGGGAAGATTATCTTCCCGCTCCATCCCTCTTCCAGCAACTTTTTTCACTGAGAGCTACTTTCATCACTCAATAAAATCCTCCATGTTCACCACCTTCCAATTTGTTCATATAATCTCATTCCTCCTGGACGCTGGACAAGAACCCAGATGTGGTTGCAAGAGGATGTCATGTTGACTCTTCACTGAGCTATTTAACACTTAAGCCATTCACAGACGGCGAAGCTAAAGGGGCGCACTGCAACACGTGCCCTCTGGGATTCCAGGGGTTATGGGCAACCCCTAGATGCTGCCACGGGGCCAGTACAGGATGTGTTCGCCCCAGATCCTGCACCCACTTACCTGTGTACTCCCCTCCTGCAAGGGGTTTGAGAGCTGTGGGCTAAGAAAGCGAGCTGCCCTCTCACGAGTCCCACCAAGGGATCAAGGGAACTATCTTGTCTTATAATCAAAGTTTGTACTCAATACAGTTTCTCCCACACAATAGGCAATTCATACAGCCTGCTTGTTAGAACACGCAAATCAAAATAAACCTACCAGGCAGGCATAGGAATCACACACGGGGATCATGTGAGAAAAGAAAATACAAAAACATGTGTTTTCACTTTTTTCCCTTTTCTTGTTTTTTTAAAAAAGTGCAGTCCACTGCCAGCACTCATTTAATTTTACATAAACATCCTCTTAGAAGGTGAAGCAAATGTGACTGATTTTCAGTGTGAAAATAAATTATAAAAACTGTTCTTGGAGTTACTTATTAAAAGAATTAACACCAGAATAGTCTGAATCATCACAATCGTCTATTTAGGAAAAATTGGATTTATCAAATGAGTCTTTGTCTAACAACTGTTGGAGAATGATGTCAATATCACACATTGGAATGCCACATTTTCTAGGATTTGACATTTTCAGTGATTGAGAATTACTATATTTTGTAAAATAGAAATACCACTACCACAAACAGAATGCTATAAATAGAATGATGTCTTTTGTTTCCAAAGTCAATATACTAGGGTGATGCAAAAATAATAATAAAATCAAGATATTTCATGGCAAAGTTATCTCAGGGTAAACGCTGCAACCGCAAGCACCCCTGGCAAGTATTTTCAGGGGAACTGGGAAAAGGATTAAGGACAGAATATTCTTTGAACAATCACAACTCAATCACGACAAAAGCTTCCCACAAGCCAATCTGGCTTCTCTGGGAATTCTTTTATAGCTCTTTTTGCTGTGGGTGACTCTCCTTCAATTGGTGGACTTTTGTCCTCTTTTGTGGGGAATACCATACAAATACCTACCCTGGCTGATGCCTTCCGAGGTCAACCTTCATGTCTACAATTTTATGCCACTGTTCAAGACGTGCCAATTGGAATTTAAGAAAGAATATGGTAACTGACTGACTGCAGAACCCAGATTCCTCTTCTCACCAGCTTTCTTTGCAACAGTTATTGTGACCCAGAGGAGGTTGGAAAGGAAGAAATCAGAGAATGGCGACTCTTTGCTTTTAAAACTTGATATTTGTTTTGTTGCAGTTTCTATACTTTAAGCACCCCTTTGAATGAAATTTTTTGGTAAGTCACTAACAAATTATATAAATAATTACAAATTAATTGATCTGATGTCAGTTTCTGTCCATTACAAACATCCAGTTGGATGTCTCCAACAAATCTTGCCAATATTTCATTCTTGAAAGCACTGAGCAATTGCTATTACCTCGTGAGAGAAGCTACAGGCAGTATGCAAAAAAAGGGCATATCTGTGTTCTAATAACACTTTATTAAAAAAATTAAAAACAGTAATGGGTTTGATTTCGTGCTATTTGGAATAATTAAAAATTAAATGTAATTGTAAAAAAATTAAAAACACTTATGTAAATTAAAACACATAAAATATCACATTATAAATAAATGTTTCATGTTTCCAAAAGTTGAGTTTGGTTAAATATATAAAAATGTAATAAAAAGCAAAAGATCATTAAATAGTGAATAAATATTAAATTCTATAAACTGAATGATTTAAATAAGATTGGAGCTTCTAATTTATGTTTTAAACATGAACTTTAGTCTAAAATTTAATATTTTAACATTCACTTGGTAGCTAAAATGAGGGATGATGAGCACAATTTCCACGTGATATCCATGTACAATATAGAAGTCCATATACATATATATAGAACACAGGTATACATGTATACATAGATGTATACATATGTGTGTATATATGTGAAATATATAGAACGCATATATGTACATCCATACATATTATACATGACTATCATGTTTATACATGCAATATGATTTTTTTATATTGCAACATGTTTGTCAGTGACCTTGTGCAGCTTTTGGAGACACTATGCTAATTTGTAAGTACATCTAGAACCACAGTGTAGGAAATGAAGAGAAGCAAGTAAAAATTTACTGGGCAGTGCTGGGAAATGATACTTTTTTTTTTTTTTGAGACAGAGTCTTTCTGGGTTGCCCACGCTGGAGTGCAGTGGTGCGATCTTGGCTCGCTGCAACCTCCGCCTCCCAAGTTCAAGTGATTCTCCTGCCTCAGCCTCTAGAGTAGCTGGGATTACAGGCATGCACCACCACACCTGGCTAATTTTTGTATTTTTGGTAGCGATGAAGTTTCATCATGTTGGCCAGGCTGGTCTCGAACTCCTGACTTCAAGTGATCCGCCTGCCTTGGCCTTCCAAAGTGCTGAGTTTATAGGCATTAGCCACCACACCCAGCTGAAAATTATACCTTTTATTCAACCATCCTCTGCATCTGAGGATCCTAGGTTTTTCTGGAAAGAGAGTGATGGTTTCACAGTCTAGGTGGTCAAACCTAGGATATTATGTAGCTGCTTACAGAACCATTTACAATGCAACTACTTGCAAAGAGAAAAGCCATTCTTAGCCAGAGCTTACACTTTAGGATTCTATTCTGCATTTTCACTCTGATAACAAGTGTTCGACAAATTAACACTTTTTTTTTTTTTGCCATTCACCTAAACACTTCTGCAACTCAGATCCTTCCACATTCCAAAACAGTAAAGCAATGTCCGTCTCAGAAATGTCTTAGCTGTAACCCACAGACCTGAGGGGCATTGAAACAAGTCACCCCTGGTTTCAGGAACACTTGTTGGTCAAGACTTGGGAAGGGTTTTGGAGACATAAAAGGCGTTAGTCATGAAAACAGATGCTCAGGGAGGCAATTACATCATGTTTGAGTTGAGCCCTGGATCTCAAGTGACAGGTTCCTGTTGTCCATCATTGATCCCACGTGCATTTAATGGTTGATTTGTGTTTGGAATGCACAGTGCCTTCTAAGGCATAGGTCCCAGGTTAGGGACCTTTTCCGTCCAGGCGTGTGGACTGTATTGCATTACAGGATTTGGTATTTAGAAGCATAACTCACAGTTTAAAATATTCTTTTAAAAATGTATTGATACATATTTGTATACATATTTATAAGGTAAATGTGATATTTTGTTACATGCATAGAATTGTGTAATGATCAAGGCAGGGTATTTAGAATATTACTGTACTTTAAGCTTTGTAATTGGGTCTAATTTTCATAATCACTCATTTTAAAAAATGATATCTAAAATAAGGTAGACCTTCCATCCTAGAATTGCTCTGAGGAATAATATAAGCACATTTTCCCAGTCTCTGAGGAATAAAAAATGACTTCACAGGGAAGATGTGACTTAAACTAAATCCTGGAGATTAAGATTATCAAGGGTTTCAAGCAAAGGAAATAGCACACATGAAATAGTGAGAAAAGGAGAACTTGCAGTTCTTCAATGACATTCAAGGAAATATTCTGAGATGGGGAGAGGTATTTCTTGGCTAACTTGAGGGCAGGGTCTCATATGCAGTTCCTGACATCTAGTAAGCATTCAGTGAATGCTTCCTATAATAAATTATTCAGTCAGGTAATCAATTCTTCAATAGATGACAGGCTTCAATTTAATCTCCCTGTAAACCTGTGGTCACGAGCAACTCAAGGAGGGAAATATCTGCACATGCATATTTTAGGTGCCTAATTTTGCTGGTGTGAATTGGAGTCTGGGAGGAGATTGTGCGTCAATGAAAGCTCTGAATTTTAGTTGTGCTTCGGAGCAGGAGAGGAAAGAGCAAATTGTAAGGAGATTTAGGGACATCTAATATCCTAGGACTTCCATTACAAAGAACCACAAATTGGGCAGTTTAAAACAACAGAAATGTATAGTCTCACAATTCTGGAAACCAGAATTCCAAAATTCTGGAGACAGGAGCATATCTGGATTTAGCATCCAGCAGTGCAAAGTAACAAACACGGTAAAGATAAAAGTATGTTGGGAAGTAACTTTGCTTGTGCAGACGACAATGGTACAAGCTGCCAGCAGATCTTTATTTAATGGTCAAAATTGCCCTGGACATGCAAGAATAAAAGGAAATCACCATGCCCCACTGGGAAGTAGAGATCCCTTGCCTTCTAGTTCTGCCAGAAGATGTTGCTGGGGTTGGTTCCTTTGGGGGTTCTGAGGAAGGAATCTGTCTTAGCTTCTCTCCTAGCTTTGGTGATAGCCAGCAGTCCTTGGCATTCCTCCCTTGAGGATGTGTCACTGCAATCTCTAACTCTTCATCACATGGTGCTCTATCCATGCATCTATGTCTTCACATAACAGTCTATTCACTGGAACATTAGTCATATTAGATTTAGAATCTACCCCACTCCAATATGACCTCATCTTAAACTAATTGCATCTGCAATGACCCTATTTTCAAATAAGGTCACATATTGAAGTACTAGGGGTTAGTACTTCAACATATTTTGGGAAAAAGAGAGGATACAATTTGATCCTTGAAAAGGAGGGTACAATCCACATATCTTGGTAAATAGCATGGCATGAAAAATGTCAATTTAGTGAAATCATAAATAGTGCCAAGGTCTCTAAGTGGGCATGTAGATGAACTTGATATTAACGGAAATAGTGATCATCAGAGAAACCACATGTGCAGCATCCACTGGGTTTATAATGCCTAGACTTCTTCAGGAGCCATTGGCAACAGGGAATTGAACTTAGAAGAATGCCAAAGCTCTTTGTGACCCACTCAACATAATTGTCTTATTTATTCTATCAAGTGATTATTGCATTGTGCAAGTGCACAAAGAGAAGGTGGTATTGCTTTACTTACTAATATGAAAAAGTCTCCAAGATTTATTGATGTATGACAAATGCATTGTACATAATACATTGTACATAAAGTGCATTGTACATAAAAGTGCATTCTACTTACAAATGCATTGTACATCATGCATTGTGCATACATATGATGATATGTACAGTATATTAACATATATGGAAAATAATAATGTAAGTGGAATGTGAGCATATACTTTTGCTTTTACATTTATACACTCCTGGGGTGGGGAAAATAGGTGTTGGACATTTTGAAAGAAGTGGGAAGAGTACTGAATACCATTTTGAGCCTCAGAACTTGGTACAGTTTTATGGCTTTCATTATGTTTAATTAACAGCTGGCTTGAATATGACTATTGACCCTGTATGCACTTTTGTTGATATACTACTGAATCATCACCCTGAGTGTATGTGCATATCCTTCCATGGTGATTTGTAGAAAGAAGCTGAGACTGAATAATTCAGTGGCTGCGTGGGTGGAAAGCAACTTCTCTATCCTAATATATACTCTTTAAGCCCATGAAGCTCACTTAAAGTCTAACCTTACAGCGCCATAATGTCTCAAATCAAAGGAGAGGTGAAAGGTGCATTTTTTGGATTTAGCAGCCAGCAGTGCAAAGTAATGAAGACGGTAAAGATGAAAATATCATGGGAAGTACATGCGAGCTGCCAGTAGTTCTTTCCTAACTTCTTTATTTAATGATCCAGGTTGCCCTGGACATGCAAGAGGGAAAGGAGATTACCATGCCCTGTTGGGAAGCACAGATCCCTTGCCTTCCAATTTTACAGTACATTGGTTTACAGCCAAGACTGCCTGTGTAATACCGGACTTTAAACAAATCATTTATCTCTGAAGTTCCTCTCTTGGCACTGGTCCATCGCTAGACAGAGCAAGTTTTACCATGCAGCCCAAGCTCTGCCATCTCACCTCCCTCTGGAAGGCCACTTTATGTTAAATGCAATGGAAGATGTTTACTAAATTCCCAAGCAAATGCACAGTGGATATGCAGAGGTGACACTAGCAAAATAGGACCTTAAATATGAACTCTGTGCCTTCACTCTCATGAGTGGGTGAGGACAGGAGAAATAATTTGAATTCAGTTTAGTGAATTGGTGCTACATCAAATTATAATTCTGTAAAATGCCTCCTACATTTTAAACCACTGTTAACTTCAACAATGTTCTTCCACCATCAGAGACTTATGTTCCTAAAGTTAGGGTTTCTTATTGTAGTTTTAATATAAATGTGTACTTAAAATATACAGTTGTACATAGTAGAAAAATAAGGCATATTAAAGATTTCTATCACATCAGTATGAACATAGCCAATTTCCCCCACTCGTTCATTGATATGAAATACAGCTTTGTCTGGATTTTCATAGGTACACACAGTATAAATTAAGCTTCTAAAAAATGGTGACTATTACTCCAATTGGAAGAGAAGGGGGTAAGAGGAGATTGCAAAGATGTGAAAAGAGCAGGGTGCATTTCAAATACAGATTAAAATTAAGGTTATACACATTCACAAGGTTCCACTGGAATTTAGAGAGTAATCCCTGGCTCTCCAAAACACAAATTAGATAAACTTTCAGTTCTCTTGGCATTCATATCATGATGTAGTTTGTTAAGCCATTATTTTAAATCCATTTTGACCACGTTTTATTTCTTTAATTGGGTAAATCTCAAAATTAATCCAAAGTGCAAACTAGTAAAACAAACTCACATGAACCCACCATTCAGAATAAACAAGCATGAGTAGCTTTATCCTCTTTTCTTCACATTTGTGTGTGTTTTTGGTTTCTGTGGCCATTGTTAATTCATAAGACTTTGTGTACATCGTTGAAGTCCCCTTAGTTTTCAGTCCTGGCCTTCCATTCCCTTCATATTCAGAGACAACTACTTTGATGAGACAGGTATTCATCATTCCCACAGTTGTCTATTCATAATTTTAATTTTAAAATGTACATCAATTTGTACACTGTTACAATGAGCTCTGTAAGCATTTATTTATTTTTTTTCAAGCTCTAATCACATTGATGAGTATTGTAAGAGGTCATGAATGGGTAAGATTATTATGTCTGGCTGGGTAGCATTGCTCACATCTGTAGTGCCAGTACTTTGGGAGGCCAAGGCAGGAGGATTGCTTGAGCCCAGGAGTTTGAGACCAGCCAGGGCACCATAATAAGACCTGTCTCTACAAAAAAATCAAAAAAATTATCCAGGTATGGGCACAAGCCTGTGGTTCCAGTTACTTGAGAGGCTGAGGTTGGAGGACAGCTTGCATCCTGGAGTTTGCGGCTGCAGTGAGTCAAGATTGCACTATTGTACTACAGGCTGGGCAACACAGTGAGACCCTGTTTCAAAAGGAAAAGTTAAATATCCCCCCAAGAATAATTTAAAAAATAATAATACATTAAAAATTTAAAAAGATTATTATATCTAAGTCTATTCATTCTTAAATAACTGGATATTACTTAAATAGGAGGAACATTTAAAAAGATGCTGATATAGGGTGGTGTTAAGGATTGAATTGTGTCACTCCCAAGAAGACATGTTGATGTCCTAACCTCCAGTACGTTGAATGTGAGTTTATCTGGAAATAGAGTCTTTGTAAATTGGGTTAAACTAAGACTAGGTCACTAGGATGCACCCTAATCCACATGACTTGTAAAAGAGGGTTTTTGAGACAGAGACACATATGCACACAGAGAGGGGGTTATATAAAGAGACATAGGGAGAACTCTATATAAAGGCTGTGGGATAGGGCCACAAGCCAAGGAACATCTATGGCTACCAGAATCTAGAAAGGCAAAGAAAAATCCTTCCCTAGAGGCTCAGTGGAAAGCATGGTTCTGGTGACACCTTGATTTTATGCTTCTGGTCTCCAGAACCATGAAAAGATTACTATATCTGTTCTAAACCACACAGTTTGGACCAGGCACAGTGGCTCATGCCTGCAGTTTCAGTACTTTGGGAGGCTGAAGTGGGAGGATTGCTTGAGCCCAGGAGTTCAAGACCAGCCTGGGCAACACAGAAGACCCAGTCTCTACAAAACGTTTAAAAATTGGCCAGGCATGATGGTATGCATAGTTTCAGCTACTTGGGAGGCTGAAGCAGAATAGCTCAAGCTTGGAAGGTCGAGGCTGCAGTGAGCCATAATTGAACCACTGCACTTCAGCTTGAGTAACAAAGCAAGATCTAGCCTCTAAAATAACCAAACAAATAAACCAAATAACCCCACCTGGTTTGTGGTAGTTTGTTGTAGCAGCCCTAGCAAACTAATACAGTTGGTCTACATGTCTTCTTGTGCATAGGGTAGGGACACCTCTAAGCAGAGAAGCTAGCAATCCAACTTCTGAGCCAGAGGATATAAGTCACTGTTTTTCAATTTTGCTAAATAATTGTATATATTGCTCCCTACTGGTTGTACAATGCTTATTTCCAAAAAAAGAATGGGATTCACTATTCTCTTATAACCTTACACTTCATGGAGTTAGACTTCACATTTTTTTATTCCTTTATATATATATATATATATATATATATATATTGACAAATAACAATAGTATATATTTATAATGCACAAAATGATGCTTTGATAGATGTATGTATTCCGAAATGGCTGAATCAAACTTTTAATATATCAGTCATTTCACCTATTTATCATTTGGTTGTAGTGAGAACTTTGTGGGTTTTTTTTGTTTTTTGGTTTTTTTTTTTTTGAGACAAGGTCTTGCTCTGTCCCCCAGGCTAGAGTGCAGTGGCATGTTGATAGCTTGCTGTAGCCTTGACCTCCAGGGCTCAAGAGATCCTCCCATCTCAGCTTCCTGAGTAGCTGGGACTACAGGCACGCACCACCACACCTGATTAATTTTGTTTATTTTTAGTAGAGATGGGGGTCTTGCTGTGTTGCTCAGGCTGGTCTCAAACTTCTGAGCTCAAGCAATCCTCCCACCTCAGCCTCCCAACAGGCATGAGCTATCATGCCCAGCCTGATAACATTTAAAATCTATTATCTTAGCAATTTTCCAGTAGACAGTACGTTGTTATTAACATAGTCACTATGAGTACAATAGTCCTGAAATTATTTCTCCCATTTAACTAAACTTTTGTATCTTTTGATCAACCACTATTCTATTCTGTTTCTGAGTTCAACTGTTTTAGATTTCACATATAAGTGAGATCATATAGTATTTATCTCTCTGTGCCTGTCTTATTTCACTTAGCATAACATCCTCCAGGTTTATCCATGTTGTAGTGAATAACAGAATTTCATTTTTTAAGGCTGAATAGTATTCCATTGTGTATAGATACCACCTTTTCTTTTCCATTCCTCTATTGACAGACACTTAGGTTGATTCCCTATCCTATCTATTGTATCCAGAACTATGATGCATATGGAAACGGTGGTTTAATTTCCTTTGGATATATACTGAGTAGTGAGATTGCTGGATCATATGGTAATTCCAATTCCATTTTTAAAGACTTTACATTTTGTTAATTATATGTGTATAAGTAAATATGCCTTTCTATCATTAGAGAGTTCCATACATCTTTCCATATGTTTACTGGATGCTTCAGTGTCCTTGCAAGTAATTTGCTTATTCTCATTTATATATTATTATCAATTTGTCTAATGTTTTAAATTGACTTTTAAGAACTATTTACCTATTTACATATAATTGGTTTTATTTTTTGCCTTTTATATCCATTGCAAAATTATTTGCACATTTCTTGTTTTTCAGATGTGTTTAGGTAGCCTTTGACCACAAGATTCTTTTCTTTTTGAGATGGAGTCTCATTCTGTCACCCAGGCTGGAGTGTAGTGGTGTAATCTCGACCCTCTGCAAATTTTGCCTCTCCAGTTCAAGTGATTCTCATGCCTCCGCCTCCCGAGTAGCTGGGATTCACACCTAGCTAATTTTTGTATTTTTAGTAGAGACAGGCTTTCACCATATTGGCCAGCCTGGTCTCAAACTCCTGACCTCAGGTGATCCACCTGCCTCAGCCTCCCAAAGTGCTGGGATTACAGGCATGAGCCACTGTGCCTGGTCTGACCACAAGATTTTATTTCAAAATCCATTTTATCATTCTTTCCTTTAATATTGCCACTTTTTTCATCTTCTATTATAAAAATTATTCAAGTCATATTTTTTTTCAAGTTTTAGTTACTTAATATATATTTAATTTATTGTAGTATCACATTTGAGTAGCTATTTCATTTTCTTTTCCATATGGAAAACAATTGCCCCACATTTATGGAAATTGCATACTTTCATCTTTTATTTATAACACCATGTCTCTAAATTTATAACACATATGTCTCTCAATGACAATCTGTGCATGCATCTCATTCTATGCTCTCAAATTTTTAATTATCTTTGTATTCTTAAAACAAGTTGCACTGCATTAATTTGCTAGAGCTTCATAATAAATCTATTTATGATTACCTAGTTGAGTCCCATGAAAAATTTGCAATGTGAATTCCGTTTCCAAAGATGCCCCATTCTCCCAAGTCATAAATTCTTTAGCAATGTTGTCTTGATATTAAATGCTGCAGTCCTTTCTTGAAACTCTGTTTTGATCAGTAAAATGTAGTGAAAGTGAAACTATTTCCTAAGATGGGATTCCAGATATCTGGAGACCTCACCTTTGCTGCTGTGAACACTCTTTCTTGGAACTCAGCTGCCACGCTGTAAGGAAGCTCAAGCCATCATGAGGAGAGATTAACATGGAGAAGAACCATAGTCTCTGGCCAACAGCTTCAGCTTTGCTCTCCATCAACAGTCTCTCAGACGGACACATGAATGAAGCCTTATTAAGCTCTGTATCCCAGACAAGCCATCATTTGATGTGGCTAAATAAATGCCCCAATGTAACCTCCCAACAGGTTCACCTTGCCCTCTTGCTAGACAGAGCCGCTTTATGAAGACAGGTAAATTGGAATGGAGAAAGAGTAATTCACGCAGAGCTGGTTGTATGGGAGACTGGAGTTTTATTACTACTGAAATCAGTTTCTGCGAGCATTCAAGGATTGGAGTTTTTAGGGATAATTTGGTGGGTAGGGGCTCAGGAAGTGGGGAGTTCTCATCGGTTGGGTTGGAGATATAATCAAAGGGGGTCGAAGTGAGGTTTTCTTGCTGTCTTCTGTTCCTGGGTAGGATAGCAGAACTGGTTGAGTCAGATTACTGGTCTGGGTGGTGTCAGCTGGTACATCCAGTGCAGGATCTGCAAAATACCTGAAGTGCTAATCTTAAGTTTTACAATAGTGATGTTACGCTCAGGAGCAATTTGGAGAGGTTCAGACTCTTGTAGCCAGAGACTATATGGTTCCTAAACCATAATTTCTAATTTTGTAGCTAATTTGTAAGTCCTGCAAAAGCAGACTGGTTCCCAGGCAAGAAGGGTTTTTTTGGGGGGAGGGGCAGGGGAAGAGCTGTTATTAATTTTGCGTCAGAGTTAACCTATAAACTAAATTCCTTCTCAAAGTTAGTTCAGACTATGTCCAGAAATGAACAAAATGAACAAAAACAGGTTAAACTTTAGAAGCAAAATGGAGCCAGTTAGGTCTGATCTCTTTCACTGTCATAATTTTCCCAGTTAAAATTTTTGCAAAGGCAATTTCAGCAACAATCACCAAGAAGAGTAGAGGAAACTCTTTCCCAATTCTAGCTAATCTCAAACCCCTGATCTATACAGACTTATGAACAAATAGTGTAGTTGTCTTCAGTCACTAACTTTTGGGCTCATGTAGTATACAGCAATTGATAACTGAAACTATTCTATTTGATTATTATTATTATCCTTTTTTTTTTTTTGACAGAGTCTCTCTCTTTTGCCCAGGCTGGAGTGCAGTGGCATGATCTTGGTTCACTGCAACCTCTGCCTCCCAGGTTCAAGCAATTCTCCTGCCTCAGCCTCCGGAGCAGCTGGGATTACAGGCACCCACCATCACACCTGGCTAATTTTTGTATTTTTAGGAGAGACAAAGTTTCACCATGTTGGCCAGGCTGGTCTCGAACTCCTGACCTCAAGTGACCCTTGCACCTTGGCCTCCCAAAGTGTTGGGATTACAGATGTGAGCCACTACGCCTGGCCTCTATTTGAAATTTAATTGAATTTGCACCTCAGGAATAGATGTAAGATAAGAGAGATTTGCCTCTAAAATATTGACTATCTCTATCTGTGCTTATGATACTATTTTCCAGAAAGAAAAATCAGTTTTCTGTGCCTTGTCTTGGCTTACAGACTTATTTACTCATAGCAAACTTCATGGATCCTTTTATTATTCTAATGATAAATAAAATTTATTTTAATTTCTTTTAAAAATTAAAATAAATTAAAATTAATAAATAAAATTTATTTTAATTTATTTTAATTCTTTTAATTATTCTAATTCTTTGTACATTCTTTGTATTATTATGCAGCTATCCCTGTTATATATAATGACAACATTTTCTTTACCTTTATAAGCAAATAATCCTTCATATTTCTTTTTACATGTAGAATGTCAGGACTCCTAATAGAGCACTGAGCAATAAAAAGATGATTATTAGAATCAATTTTTTTATGTTGAAGCATATAAATGTATGCACATTTATATGAGTATTTGAAAGCTTGAATATTGGATTTTTAATCATTTGGTAAAACATGCTTATGGATTTTAGATTTAGGGAAGTTTTGATGAGAGATTCTATTTTCCTAATGGAATCTTGTCTTTTGAGAGTTTCATGTCTACATTTATACATTCAAAACATTTGGGGTGGCTCTATTATATTCTAAGATGTTGGAATAGATTGGTGAAGAAAACCAACTAAAGTTTCTGCTTTCGTGGACTTTGTGTTCTACCTGGAGTTAACAAAGGAAAGTATTAAATGTGTTAAGTAGGCAAACTGTGTGGTATTTTGGGACTTGATGCTTGCTATGGAAAAATGGAAAACTAGATTGGCTTAAGTGGGTGGAAAGTGCTGCGGAGAGGAGCCAGCCATTTCATTGAAGAGTGGACAGGGTTCTTTTCCTTGGGGAGGTGGTGTTGGAGCAATGATTTGAAAGTGGTGGTGAGAGAGTTAGCAAAGCAGGTCTCTGGGGGAAGAGGTCTCTAGGCAGCGAAGATTCCAAAGTCAATATGCCCAGATTGTTCCAGGAAGAGCTAAGCATCCAGCACAGATGAAACTTGTTAAATAAAAAGATGCATAGGATACCAGGTTCAACAGAGAACCAAGAGTAAGACTTGGAGTGATGCTGAAAATCATGCATGGTCAAACTTCTCTCATTAGCAATTCATGGGTCTATTATTCCCACACCTGCTGCTTAAAATAATGCATTGTACTTTAAACCAGAAAAATTAGAATATTTTTCTCTGCCTAGCATACAATTTTCACAATTTTCCCTATTACATTTAATCAAACAAGTAATAACTAAGTGCATCCGCAGTTTGGAAAAGAAAATGAAACAGAAGGGGAAGGACTGGAAGTAAACATTCTAACTGTCCCTTTCCCCATGATAATAATCCCATGCCTGATCTCTATATTAAGAACTTGAAGAATCTCTCTGAGTCCCGCTGCATCAGTACTTTTGGGATTAATCCATTAGTGTTTGAAAGGAATGTGTTTACGTTTGGGGAAATGTTTCAGATTATCTTTGTTAATTGTGTCTTTGAAACCCTGCATATTTCAAATATGTTCAAATTAACTTGAATTCCTGGTTTCTGAGAAAAGATGATTAAAGTCTCCAACTATAAATAGGACTTTGACAATTTACTCTTTAATTTCTACAGTGATTGCTACATAGCTGTTGAAGTTTCTTAAAGAATCATACTATATGTAATTATAAAATAACCTTTTCTCAGTTACGCTTTCATCCTGGGTTTTGCATTAATTTAATAGTCACACTTGTTTCTTTATTTGCCACTATTTACCTGGCATAATGTTTCTATTGCTTTACTTTCAACTTTTTCTTTGTTATGTATGTTTTAAGTATTTTTAAATTAAACCATATAGCTGGATTGTGCTTTTCTCATCCAATATAAGAATGTTTTAATTTTAATGGGGTATCTTCTTTAATTTGCACTTGTTAATGTATCCATTTGATCTCATGCTTTCTCTTATATACTAAGTGGCATATGAGAGTTTCTTTTGTCATTCCTGTTATTATTTTTTCATCCTTTATTTTTGCTGGACTGAGTGTGCCAGATTGCCATATGCAAAGTCACTTAATTTACATTTTTTGTAAACCTAACATCAATAAAGACGTAGATATTTTCTTTTAAAATATCATTAGGGCTTAGATCAATATTAGGAGTAAATTGTCATGTATTCTTTAACTCATGGAGTTATTGGAATATGCCAAAATCCACTAACACCTAAAAAAGGATAGCACACTAATGTATTGATAATTAAGACTCAGAGTCAAATTTCTAAGTAATTTTCCATTTCGGTCAGTATTCATTAGAATTAAATTTTAATATGTGCATAAGCCTTAATATAATTAGAACACCCAGGAAAAAATGCTTCTCTGATCAGTCATGGGAAGAAAAAATTTGGCGTCATTACCCAAAAGACAGCAAACTGTATGAAATCTAGGAGATTGTTTACACTAAACTTATTTTCACACTCCCCGGCACTGCATAATTCAAACCCACTCTGCTTAATGGGATATTTTCATCTTTAACATGAAGAGGAAAAATATAACCTTCTAAAAGCAAATCTTCAGGTGGCAATGTTAGTGTGTTTGCCTGAAAAGCCATTCATTTTTGCTTCAGAAAAGCAATTTGCAGTAGAGAATGATTTTCACCTCAGCTAGAAGATTGGAAAATGAAACTGTAAGTGGAAGTGTTTTACTGGGCATCCTAGCCTTGGACCCTGGTCGTGGCGAGGAGTGTGATGACATTTTAGCAGCGTAATCCTGCTCTGATTTTCATAGGATGTGTTTGGGTTTTCTGCCATTTAGGCTCTCTGGTTGGAATCAGAATCAGGATGAATCTTTAGGCAAATTTAAATTTTGGCTTATGAATTGAGGGCAGACATTTTTGTAATGGTTCCCAAATTACACAAAACTCTTCAAAATATAAATGGTAATTGACTGATTTCAATTTGAAATGAGTTGGTGTTCACAGGCAACCATTCCCGACTTTCTTGGGGAGTCAGTAGAATACAAACGTTAGCCAAGCAGTGGCCTCACAGGCCTGTGTATTCCTACAGTCACAGTGAATTCAATGAAATTGAATTCTGCAAGCTCTTTATTAAAAGTATCCATTAGCATAAGTATAAATAGAACGACTACTTCCCCTTGGAGGTGAAAATAATTTGCTGTAGGAGAAAACATTTTTTCTAACTTCATATTAGAAATATCTTCCCTCTCTTTTATTAAAACTATTTGCCTTATTAATTAATAATTTGAAAGATGTTGAGAAACATGGAGCTTTGAGTAAGAATAAAAGAGCATTCTAGTATTGAAAGAAGATAACTTTCAGAGTTTAAAGGAGCAACATTCTTTAACATACATATACTTAGGAAAATTAAAAATGACCATCTATGCAAATGGTCATAAACTCAGCTAGCAATGGAGCCCTGGCACAGGGGTGTGAAGAATTTACTCTGAATCTCTGGGCTCTTTTCCCTTTGCTAAATCAATTACATCTCTAAGATTCAACTTTTTTTTTTTTTTTTTCCAGACGGGGTGTCACTCTGTCGCCCAGGCTGGAGTCTAGTGGCATGATTTCGGCTCACTGCAATTTCCACCTCCCAGGTTCAAGCGATTCTCCTGCCTCGGCCTCCTGAATAGGATTACAGGCACCCATGACCATGCCTGGCTAATTTTTGTAGTTTAGTAGAGACAGGGTTGCACCATGTTGGCCAGGCTGGTCTCAAACTCCTGACCTCAAGTGATCCACCCACTTCAGTCTCCCAGAGTGCTGGGATTATAGGCTTGAGCCACTGCACTTGGCCTCAACTTTCTTTCTTTAAATTTCATTTTATGTTCTGGGGTACATGTGCAGGATGTGCAGGTTTATTACACAGGCACACATTTACCTAGGTTTAACTTTCTCAGTTGTAAGAACCAAATAAATTACAGAAGAGTGTTTATACCCTTTAGATAGTTACCAAATTATTCACTATTTTGAATGTTTTTCTGAATTTGTAGATAAATTAGATTTGGATTAGTAATATATATTTTTTAAAAAAGTTACTGGTGAGAATTTTTACTCAAGAGTAACATTTTGGAAACTCATTGCCCACCAAGACTGAGGTTAAGGTTCAAGTGCAGCACCCGCAGAGAGGTAATGAAACCATTTTTGCAAAATTGATAACAGTAAGAAAATTATGACTGTGAAAGAAATCTGACCTAACTCTATCTTGCTTTTAATCTTCAAAATGCTCTTGGTCATTCCTGGGCGTGGTCCAAGCTAACTTTGGAAGAACTTTATAGTTTAAATTATAATAGCCCTTCCCAAAATTAAACTGCCTTTGTAAAACTAACGAAAGGCCACCAGGTTAGGAGAATGAGAGATGCCTGAAGTCTGCTAATATACAGGTAATATAGTTTGGCTATGAACCCACCCAAATCTCATCTTGAATGGTAGCTCCTGTAATTCCCACATGTCATGGGAGGGACCTAGTGGGGGTAACTGAATCATGGTGGTGTTTTTTTTCCCATGCTATTCTTGTGATAGTAAATAAGTCTCACATGTCTGCTGGTTTTATAAAGGGGAGTTCCCCTGCACATGCTCTCTCTCGCCTGCAGCCATGTAAAAAGCACCTTTGCTTCTCCTTTGCCTTCTGCCTTGATTGTGAGGGCTCCCCAGTAGGTGGAACTGTGAGTCCATTAAACCTCTTTCCTTTATAAATTACCCAGTCGCAGGTATGTCTTTATTAGCAGCATGAAAACAGACTAATACAATAGGTGAAGTTAAACCATTAACAGCCATTATCCTGAAGGTCACAAAATTTCCAAATTCCCCAAATACTCCTATAAGTAACATTGCCAGGCCAGGTGTCAGAACCCTGGCATCACACATCAGGAATTGGTAAACTTGCAAGTTGTTAAGAAGAATTTACTGACAGCAGTATAGGTTTGAAAAGAAAAGTTCTATTAGGTAGAAAGAACACTATAAGCTGGGCGTGGTGGCTCACTATAATCCCAGCACTTTGGGAGGCCGAGGCAGGTGGATCACCTGAGGTCAGGAGTTCGAGACCAGCCTGACCAACATGGTGAAACCCCATCTCTACTAAAAATCCAAAAATTAGCTGGGCATGGTGGTACACACCTGTAATCCCAGCTACTTGGGAGGCTGAGGCAGGAGAATTGCTTGAACCTGGGAGGTGGAGGTTGCAGTAAGCTGAGATTGCACCATTACACTCCAGCATGGGCAACAGGAGCAAAACTCCATTTCAGGAAAAAACAAAAAGAAAGAAAGAACATTGTAGCAGAGTGTGGTGTCAGGGTGCCTTAGTAAGAAATGACTGAGAGTGCTGCACTGGATTTTTCCTTAGAGGTGTTTATGAACCTTAAAGGGGGAGGTGAAGGGTAATTTTCATGATAAATGATTACATTTGTAGACATTTTGATGCCTTAATGTGGGCAAAGGTTGCACAATGAGTTTTGATATGCATGCATTTGGAGATATATAGAAATTCTATTTACTTATAAAAGTTGAAAGAGGCCAGGAACCAGATGCCCACTTTAAATACCAAGGAAGTTTAATTACTTCTAAATCACCCAGATGAGTTTTGCCTCTAGATGGCCTGTTTAATGGTCACCAGGTGGTGTTTGCTGCCTTCTAAATTCCTGAGAGAGGGACTTTTTGTCTTCAGGACCCATTCAATAGTCACCAGGTGATTTTCGCTCTCCTCAAACATCACTACTGTAGAACCTAAGATTGGCCTTTTGTGATGTCTTTTCAGACTTTTGCATTTCTGATGACCAGATGGCTCCATCTGGACTCAAGATTCATGACTCAGTGGCCCTGTGGCCCCACCCAGAAGGTGACGCAGCACACAAGGACTGTTTTCCACATCCCTCTGATTGCATCCACAACCAATCAGCAGCATCCATTCTCTAGCCCCCTGGCTGCCAAACTATGTCCAAATTTTTGGTGAGGCTGATTTGAATGATAATAAAACTCTGGTCTCCCATTTAGCTGGTTCTATGTGAATTATACTCTCTCTATTGCAATTTTCTTGTCTTGATAAATCAGCTCTATCTGAGCAGCAGGCAACATGAACCCATTGGGCAGTTACAGGAAGGTAGCAGGAACCTCCAGATTAAGAACTGACGCTAGGGCTACATCATCATGATATCAGGCATGAAACAAACGGAGTTAGTCTCTTTTAACCCTGAATAATTTGCCAGGGCTTTTCTGCTTCTGCCAAATGGATTTGAGTCAACTGGTAGTGCATAGGACTGTGGATTCTGCAAAATGGATATGGCTTAGAGAAAAATGGGATGGCTATGCACTCATCAGCAATTCCTTGATAAGTTTGTAATCATAATAGATTCATTGCGCAATGCACACAGCTAGTCAATATGGAAAGACACTGGATTGCAGCACAGAAAGACAGCCTCCAAACAAAGAGACAAGAGAAAACATCAAAGTCATCTCTCCAAGGAATTTGGTGCTAGGAATTTTAAGGGTTTTAGAGTGGGCTGAAGTGTGGAGATGGTTGATTGATGGGAGACTGCAGGGTACAGTCATGGAACAGAGAGAGGAAGAAACTGTGTTCTTATGTTTATCCCATTTCTCTGTGGGAATCTTCAAATGGTTGCTGGAATTCAGGGCCTGAAAAATATTTTAAGCAATCATTAAACAAAAGCCTTATGATTCTAATGTCAGAGATTTTGTCTATAGGAGCAATGAGTATGTAAATCAATTCTTAAACAGTCTTACTTAGCTAATGTCAGAAATCCTATCTGTAGGAGTATTGTGGATGCAGATGGTTAGTGTCTAGTGCTACAGGGCTCTTAGTAACAAGGAAATGGGCCGAAGTGCAGCCTGATTCATGCTTAATTATAAGTGTATTTATGTCCAGAATCTGGCATGCAATTCTTGTTAACCCTGTGTCGATGGTTTTGGCAATGCATAGGACCATGTATTCTGCAACATGGATACAGATTAGAGAAAAATGGGATGAATATGCAATAATCAGAGATTACCTGATATAGGTAATAGTTTCAGTGTCTGCTTCATTGCTCCTGCAAAGTTTCACATTTAGATTGCAATTATGGCCTTGACGTAGGAAGAACAACAGGTAAATAATGCACCTGCATAGCCCCAGAGTGACATCCCCTGCATCGGTGTCAGTTCATTATAAGGGCAGTTTCTGACCTTAAATCTACCTGTGTCATCTTGGTTGCCTTGCTCTGTAAGCCTGATTTTGAAATTGCCTTTTGCAAAAATTATGACAGTGAGAGAAATCTAACATAGCTGACTCCATCTTGTTTTTAACCTTACAAGGGAACTGTTTTCGTTAACTTTAAAACAAAGATTACAATAATCCCTTCCCAAAACTAACCCTTCCTTGCTTAGGGAAGGAAATCACCTTTGTAAAACTAATGGAAGGCCACAAGATTAGGATTATGGGGACAGGGGACCTGAAATCTGCTAAGATGTAGGTGTATTTAAATGATAACCAGTCATTGTTCCCTAGATTGCCTTTCTGTATGTGCGACCCCCTTTGTCGACCCCTCCCTAGTTATCCGGTCCCAAGAAGCACACTGGAAGAGGAAGGCCGAGTCCAGGTTTATTGAGACCTCCGGGCACCCCGCAGGGAAGAGGAGGAAAGCGCTGCGCCCAGCGGCTGGGGCTGAGCACTTTTATAGGGGTGGGGAGGGTTTTCAGCCGAGGTGGCGGTAGATGATTGGTAAGTGACCAGGAGGGGTGGAGAGGAGCGCCGTGTTACAAGGTGATTGGCCCAGTCTTGGCGGGCTAAGGCTGAGCTGTGATTGGCTGCCCAGTGTTACCAGGCAGACTGG